>CAUYON010179744.1:0-40109 GCA_963573935.1 Arctocebus calabarensis
AGTCTACTATAAACTTACTAATCCCCAAATGTGATAAGAATATTTTCATTTGGAATCACGGAATTGATTAAAATGCAAACAAATTGGTTCTTCATTATAGAGGGCAGACTTCAGTTGCTATATGGCTTTTGTCCAGAAAAAAAATTAATTACGTGGTCATATTATCTGTGTTTAATTGTGACTTTATGTTCTTTTGCCAGTATCGTATCACTTCTCTTAAATGACTTATCAGTTTTGATTATTTTTTTTTAAATGTGAACGTCTATTTCTGTCTTGTCTATAACTTTTTAACTTAACATTTTTTAATGATTTTACTTTAGTGATCTATGATCATTTATTTTCTGAATTAAACTAAAAATAAGATAATGATGTTCCATTTGGAAATGCTTCCAACCCTGTGCATGAGTGCATGTTTCAATATTTTACACATTTTCTATATTTTGGCTTACTCAATCCGTGCATATTGAATAGGCCAGAAAGAAAGAACATCTTTCTGGGGAAAAAGCCCAATCATCAATATAGCACAGGCCCAAAATAAAATTATTCTGTATGCTGATACTTCTATTTACTTTAGAGTCCTCTTTTTATTTAAATGATTAAAAACATATTGATTTGAATATACTTTTTTATTGACACATGCCTTATATTTTAATGATAGTGGCCATTTGGTTGAGGCTTGATAGATTTTTAAGTTTGCATACTTATCACTTAATTTTGATTTCTAAAATTACACCATGCATGCATGAAGAGATACTATTATTTCATTTAAATATATGGTAACTGAGACTCTGGAAGATTAGGTCATATTTTCCAGGAATTTTGGCTGCCAATTGATACTGGAATTGAAATTTTAGGGTTCTTTTCTCAATAAACATTTGTGTATTTTTAAACCAAAGCAATTTCAATCTTAAAATATATTGCTGGTAGATTGATGTATTTAATCAAAACTTCGTCCATAAAAATAAAATAAAGGTGTAGTGACTTCTGATGTTTTACATGTATTTAAATGCTATTACGCTGTAGTGTGATCATCTAAGTTTCTTTGTTGTAAAGGTTGAGATTTAGATCCTACCTATCTAATTTATCAGCTACATAGCTAGATATTACAGCCAACCTCTCTAAAACTTCTGAGTAGATGAGAAATATAGCATTTAAAGTACCTACTAATATTAACACATAATATCTCTATTGTGGTAATTAATATTTTTTTAATAAACTTGTATTCAAAAGCACTACATATATTTTTATTTTAAAAAAATAATGCTAATGTTATATCAACAATATTGTTACGGATACCAACAAGTAAACAAAATAGAATATGCATGTTGTTTAAAAGCAGACATCTTTGAAGGATTAACATAAATTCCATATTCTATATTAGTCACTTTAGAAATATGTATTTGGTACAAATTTTAATTTATTTCCTAATCAAGAAAAATATAATTTTAAAAACAATTTTATGAGAGGATTGTGAGGATAAACATAAGCGGGAGAAGCAAAAGACAATGCTATACTGCTATCCACACTTTTTTAGAAGTGTCACAGTTAATTTACTCTGAGCCTAATTTAAGGGTAATTTAATTAGTGATTAGCTTGAAATGACCAATCAGTGGTGACCCTCTTGCATTCTTCTCTTCCTTTATCCGTCCCTGTAGTCATACTCGGAGGCATATTCCATAGTCTTTCCCCTTCTCCCACAATTAGATGAAAATTAAAGAATGTATTTTTGTTTTTAAAGAATAAAACCAGTTGGTGTATTAGAGCAGAAGCTATAAAGTGTCGGAAAAGTACCCACATGCTAAGATTAAAAGCAGATTGTTTAAAATGATGGGAAATTAAAGCAAAGTAAAACCACAGCATAAAACAATCAACAATATGATCAATTCCTCCCTAGGAAACCTTAAAGAAGCTCAAGCTTGGAGTAAGAAATGATAATTTTATAAAAAGCCATGGGCCACTACTCATAGTAAGTAATCAAAGACAGGGATTCAGAACATTAGAACAGATCAGTCTCATATTTCTCTGCCCCGCAAGAATTTAAAAAAAAAAAAAAGTGAAAGCAAATGAACAAAAAACGAATTTGATAATGACTTTACTCTGATTCAGTTAGAATCTTTTTGAGTATGGCAGATAAATTGTTTATTTGTTATGTTTTTAAATTTGATGGAGGTATATAATAAAATACTGGATCATAGTTAGATGCAACAATAATGCCAAATTTATTATATTATAAATCTTCACAAATTTGTATTTTTTAAAAAATGAGAAAAATTAGAAAAGTGAGAAAAGTAAGAAAAATCAAAAAAAAAGAAAAGAAAATCTCATTCATATAAATTTACAAATTACACTTATAAAAATATATTCACAATATTCATGTGGCCATGCTATATGTAAATTGTATTTAGTGATATATGTGAATTATATTTTAGCAAATTAAAAACACTTCCTTTAAGAGATTTATACAGAAAATTTAAGGAAGTTAAGAAGAATTATTTCTCCTTTACATATTTATGAGAAGACTTTTTTCCTTCTTTTATTTTTATGTCAGGAGCAGTGTTAATATAAAATTAAAGAATGTAATGGTATCTTAAATTTAATTTTATTCAAGAACTCCATTTTTAATCATGATCAAATCAGAAATCCAAGGATTAAATGATTCACCCATAATCATATGGATAATTAATAGAAGAACAAGGAATTCACCATGTCCCATGATATACTCTACAGAAAAATAATCTACAAGATTATCTGTCTTAACTATGTATTTTATTTGTTATTTTATATAAGCTGATTTATTTTCTATTTATTCTACAAAAATTCCTATAGTTAACATCATACATAGTGTAGAAAGACAAACTTCAAGGTCAAATGGCAAGATTGTCCATCCTCATCATGGCCATTTAACATAATAATGAACAGCCTAACCACTGTAATTAGCAAATGAAAAAACAATCACAGGTGTACTAATTGGAAAGGGGAAAAAAAACTCTTTAAAAATGACTGATTCATTTATAAACTTATAGAAATGTGGAACTAAATATAAATAATCTTTTTTCCTTAACCATTTGACAGCAAGTTATCAATTTGATCCATCATCATTCCTGAGTTCTGTAGTTGGCATTTCCTATAAACAAGTAGAAACAATTTTATACCAACTCAAATCCTCTTATCTAAATCACTAATGTGACATGGATATATTATTATAATCTAGTTCTCAGACTCCACTTAAATTTCAGTGATTTTTTTTAACAATAAAGCTTTGCAATTAAGGAAACCACCCCAAATTATGTGATATCTTTAGTTGTCTTCTCCTTTTGGTATCTTTGAGACTGGGGTAGTACTTCCTCAATTTGAATATTTCTGCAACTGTAATAATTATAAATGAGTTACATTGTAGTTATCTACCTATATTTAGGTTGAAGGTATCCTCATGTTCAGATTTATGTAACATCAGGCATTTTGGGTGGGCTTATCACAGAAGTAGAATATTTGCTACAAAGATCCTTGAAAATCTTACTCATTTGATCAGTCCTCTTGTATGAAACAAATTCTCCATAGGTGGGCCTCTTCTCTCTCTCTCTCTCTCTTTCCTTTTTAAGGAAGGACATTTATAAAAATAAACCAGGAAATTATAGAATAGAGACCAGATGGAATCACTAATATACTGAATATATTACCACCATAAAAAATATTGGGTTTAAAAAAATGTATTCTTAATTAACATTAAAGAATAAAATTATTCAAAATAAAAAATAAACCAGCCAACTTAAAAATGAGCAAAGGACTTGAACAGGTATTTGTCTAAAGAAGACATTAAATGGCCAGTAAGCACAGGAAAAGAAATGCAAGTCAAACCACAAGGACACATCACTTTGAACCCACTAGCATGGTTATTGTAGCTGCCACCCAGTCCCCTGATTGATGACGCAGAGGTAGCACCGCAGACAGAATGTGATGACTGAAGCTCGCTCTAGCATTCAGTGGCTGAAGCAAACTCAGGCATTACAGCAAATTTATTTCTTCCACCAAGGCTTATATAGGCACATAACGAATCAACAAACACATGACTTAACCTTATGACTTGATCAATGAACATTTGACTTTAAACTTGGCCCCAGGCCTTTTACTGCCTGGCATTTACAAGCTTATGGATAAATCAGATTAACTAATAACCACTTAACATTATGTAAAACTATCCTTATGGGTTATGGCTTAACTGGCTTAACTGACAACTACTTTACTAAAGTTATTCTTGTACTAAGTAATCACAAATCAGATTTTTGGGAAATAAGTGGTTTAAATTCTTAATCCTTTAACTACCCATTTTGAGGCAGTTAATCCTCTTAAGGGTGTAGCCTGGAAAATCCCTCCATGGTTTTTTCTGTTGGAACTCACAGAAGACTGTAAACTTGCCTTCACAAAATGGGAGACTGATTGAGATGACTGTGCCCCTACAGTTATTGTCAACAACACAAACAAACAAAAAAAGTATTGCTTATTGTCAAGGATGTGGAGAAGATGGAATCCTAGTGAATGTAAATGTGCTCATGTAGAGTGGTACAACCACTGTGAAAAATAACAGTTTAGTTTTGCTGCTTCCACAAAAACTAAATAGAGAATTACCCTATGATTCAGCAATTCCACTCCTGGGCATATGCACAACAGAACTGAAATCAGAAACTTGAACAGAATTTTAAATAACAATGGTTGCTGCAATATTATTCGCAATAGCCTACAAGGAGAAACATTATGGACCTAGGAATGAATAAAGAAAATATGTGTATGCATATCATGGAATATTATTTAATCTTAAAAAAGAATGAAGTATTGATAAGCATTACAACATAGATGAACCCTGAAAACACTGTACTAAGTGGAATAAGCCAGACGTGACAGGAAAAAAACATGTTACATAATTTCACTTATGTCACTTATGTGAGGTATGTAGAATAAACGTATTTATAGAGGAAAAAAAATGGCTCAGAGGCTGTAAGGATCATAGGGAGAGATTCAATGGAATCTGTCATTTATGGCCACAGAGTTTCCATTCTGGATGATGAAAATGCTCCAGAGACAGATGGTGGTGATGTTTGCATAAGGTGTAAATTTAACTAATGCCACTTAAATTGTATACTTAAAAATAGTTAAAATGGTAAATGTTGTGTTATGTATATTTAAGACAATGCTAAAAGAAAGTTTTAAAAAATTTTATGAGCATACTAATTTTAATCAACTTGATGTGTAATTCAGTACATATAAATATGTATAAATAGATGCTAAAAGACATGTCTTATATGTATGTCTGTAAAGACTCATTTGGATATTTTGAAAATAATTTTTCTCAAAAACTAATGGGTTTTCCTCAGAGCCATTAACTCAATTTCTAAAATATTTTGTGTGAATTTACTTTCTTTAAAATTAACCCATGCTGGCTCAGCACCTGTGGCTCAATGGGCTAAGGTGCCAGCCACATACACCTGAGCTGGTGGGTTCAAATCCAGCCTGGCCTGCCAAAAAACAATGAGGCTGCAAACAAAAAATAGCTAGACATTGTGGTGGGCACCTGTAGTCCCAGCTACTTGGGAGGCAGAGACAGGAGACTCGCTTAGAGCCCAGGAATTGGAGGTTACTGTAAGCTGTGATGCCACATCACTCTACCCAGGGTGACAGCTTGAGGCTCTGTCTCAAAATAAATAAATAAATAAATAAGTAAGTAAACAAATAAAATTAATCCATACTCACACCTATAATCCTAGCACTTTGAAAGGCCTAGGCGGGTGGATTTTCTGAGCTCAAGAGTTTAAGACCAGCCTGAGCAAGAGTGAGACCACCTCTCTAAAAAACAGTTGGTTATTATGGCAGGCACCTGTGGTCCCAGCTATTTAGGAGACTGAGGCAAGAGGATTACTTGAACCCAAGAGTTTGAAGTTGCTGTGAGCTCTGATGCCACAGCACTCAACCCCAGAGCACAGAGTGAAACTCTGTCTCCAGAATAAAATAAATAAAATAAAATAAACTTACTCCATACATTCTCTTCATTCAAATGTTTTCTATTTAAAAACAATTACTAAACATTTCTAATACATACATTTTTTTTTCCCAAATCTTTATCCTTTATTAGAGGAATTCAGTGTCATGGGTGGGAATGTTTATGAGTGTGTGTTTTCTGTGAGATTTTTTTCTGCAAATGTTCCAATTTGTTGCATTGGGAAACTATTTTGCTCTTAGAGATATTAATTTGTAGAAACTTTTGCATATGATTTACCACGATAAAGTATTTCTAATTGACTTTGTTTTAACTGAAACAAATAACAAGTTTAAGATAAGTTAAGAACTAATAAGTTAAACACTAAAATATTCATCTGTGGTTTGTACGTAGAGTTGCCAGCCCCAGTTCTACCTTCAAGGACAGAAGTTAGTCCACTTGTATGAAATCTCTTTTGAGAACTGCCCAGTTTCAGAGAGCTGCGTGGCCTCAGGTATCTTGCCAGGCCACATTAGCCAACTGCCAAAATATACACTAGTCGCTTTTTACCTGACTACTGTAAAGAATTTAGATTAGTAAAATAGTCTTCCCATTGAAATTTATCTCTATAGAATTTATACAAACTGCTTTTGATAGCTTCGAGCTAGGTATTTTTAACCTAATTTGCTTTGGCAACACTTAAATTTTACCACTTAGAATTAAGATCTTTGTGAATTATTTGAAATCATTTTTGTTTTTCCCAAAGTAATTTATGACCTGGCCAGACACACTGTATCCTGCAGCGTGGATGTGTCAGAGCCTCTGTTTTATAAGTCCTACAACCTATTAAATATCTGTTTAATAAAGATTTGTTACTGACAGACTATTTTAAAATTGGATGTGGACTAAGAGGAGGAAGAGTGTCCACTGACTCATGCCTTCCTTTAGAGGTTTCACATTATTCAAAATGACAAGTTGTATTGGTGAAAGATTCAGTTTAAGAGTGTTAGGGAGAGGGTGGTGCCTGTGGCTCAAAGGAGTAGGGTGCCGGCCCCACATGCTGGAGGTGGCAGGTTCAAACCCAGACCCGGCTAAAAACTGAAAAAAACAAACAAACAAACAAAAAAAAAACAAGAGTGTTAGGGAGAACCAAATCTGTCTTACTTTATTATGGAATGAATCATAGTTGACATCTCAGTAGTCAGTGGTAGACTGCACATATAGGGTAAATATAGCAACAATGGATATGCTTCAGTGCATTGTAACAGTTAGATTCATGATGAGCTTCGAAGATGGTAGAGATAAAGGGAAAGATTTTTTTAAGAAGTTAGAAAAAAATACAAAAAACAAGATGTAAGACATAATAGGAACAACTTCAATTAAGCTATGAAAGCATTGATTAATGCTAAAAGCCACAGAGGTCACTGGTAAGGAAAATGCCTCAGAGAAAGGAATAACTGAGGAGTTATGTGACAAGAAAATAAATTAATTTAAGCCAGAAGCCAAGAAAGCATTATTATCCAGTTTTGAGTCAAGGTCAGTAGAAGAACAATGAAACAATTTATAAGTAATTTTATATGGGTTGTGGGACTGAAGTTAAGATACTGAGTTAGATAAGATAAAGTAGCAACAGGCAAGAAAGGGAACAGATTTATTAAGCATCTATAACATGCCAGAAAGATATTTAAAGTAGTCCATAAATGATTATATTCACTTCTACAGTAATTTTATTTAAAAAAGAAATGATGTTCTACAAAGGTAAGTGGCAAATATTTAATGACCGACTCTCTGGGGGAGGAGGCTTGATTTACGGTGTTTGCCAATTTCTGTGTTCTGAATACCATATCCAAGTTGAAACTACCCCATGATATCAACTAGCATGTAAATATCCTAAAACCTTAGACTGAGCTTTTACAAGTAGGCACAAGCCAGCTCCAGCACACCAAAGCTCTGCTATGTGCATTTTAGAAATGAAGATACTGTTACAATACCAATCACAAATCCACAGGAGGGTAAACTCAAGTGTATGTACAATTTTTCTTGTTCAAAAATCCACAATTTTATTCAATTAGACTTCACAAAACAAGAGCAACAACAAAGTAGTCTGAATGTCTTTGACGAAGTCAATATTATCTTGCAGCTCTAGCTGGAAAAGATGTGAAAATTACCTTGGAGTTCACAAGTACAGTGGAAATCCAAGGGGTAGAGCTAGAGGGATAAAGTTGGGCATCAGGGTGACAGGTTTGAACATGCCTGCGGGTTAAAAATAATAATGTGCAGAGAGAGTTTCCCATTCTTTCCTCTTAAAATCACCTAAAGGAATTTGGGAGATCAAGAAGGAGAAATATCATCCCCTTTTTAAAGAAACCAGTGATGCACTAAGGTTGTATGCACACTGTGAATATCAAAATATCAAGAGAAAAAACAGTAAGAGAGGATATTCCCTTTAGGATACAGGGAATGGGGTGATGACAGCGGCATAAAGGATCAGTTTGGGTATAACGAGGTAAAATGAATCAACGAGAAGAGCCTATTTGCAGGACTCTAATGATATATAATGTGATTTGTTGGGTAAACCTCAGAAAAATAACTGAACAAGTAGCAACTACACCTGTAACAGCTAAACTAAATTAGTACACAAGTGGATAGAAAAGTAACTGATAAAAGAAATTCTATTCAGGAGAGCTATTTAAGTAAGAAAATGTTTTATTTCTATGTTTGATTTTGGATAATTTCTATTGCTTTATCTTTACGCTTCCTATTCTTTCCTTCTGCAGTATCAAATCTACCAATAATCTCATCTTCTGGAACTTTCATCAAACATATTTACTTCTCAATTTTAGAAATTTGATTTGTGTATCTTTTATATGTTGAATAACCCTATGTAAATTTTTATCACATAGACTATAATAATTATAACTATTTTCATATCTATGTCATCTAATTATATTTGTTTAATTTCTGGGTTGATTTAAATTGATTTATCTCTTTGTTATGGGTTTTCCATCCTGTTATTTGCATGACTAAATGTTTGAATTGAACACACATTAAATATTTATTTTGCAATGCTGGGTATTTTTAAATTACTATAAATAGCCTTGGGCTTTATTTTAGAACTATTTGTATATTAAATCTTACTTTTTAAAGATTATTATTATTATTTTGTGTAGATATGGAGTAGTAGCTCTTGGGTTAACTGTTCCCACCCATTGAGTCAAGTTTTTCATGTGTGATCAAAGTCCATAAATTTTTACAAGATGCTACTTTTTATTGATACATTATATGAGTACATATTTGTGAAGTGTATGCAATATTTTGATATTTTTATAAAATGAATGTAATGTACATAAATCATTTTATGTAATGATTGAATCATAATAGTTGGAATCAATCAATCCTTGCCATCACCTTCACATAGTCATCGTATCTTGAAATGTCTTGAAAACATTCTAAATCTTCTCTTTTAGCTACTTAGAATTCTATGATTAATTAATGTTACCTATAGTCAACCAACTGGTTTATCAACTGCTAAAACCTATTCCTTCTTTATTTTTTTCATTTACATCTTGAAACATTTCAAGGTTTTTGGTTACATGGATTACTTGTTCAGAGACAGGTATAATCAACCTGGTATTTATTCCCGTCTGGCTGAAGAGAATAAGCAGTTCTCCCAGGGCTTTATGAACTTGAGGCACTGTTTCCTCTAATACCTTCCTGTTTCCTCTAATCCCTTCCTGTAGTTCTTTCCCCAGTCTCAGGTAATTTTCACACACGCTGACTAATTGAGGCTAACACTGTGAGAATCCATGGAGTCCTCTCATATACTCTGTCCTGTGAACACCAGCCACCTGTCTCCCAGACTCACAACAGCTTCAGCCTCAGCCTGGCTTAACTGTGTGCTTACATCTCAAGGCAGAATGCTGAGAAAAACGTTGTTTTTAATCTCTTTTGTTTCCTGTGCCTTAGAGACCACTACGTTTACTGCCATAAGGGGAGGAACAAAAATATTTTTGGACTTTTCCATGATGCATAAAATAGTCAATTGCTACTATCTTTTCACAAATTTACATATTTATATATTTTGCCTAAAAATAAACTTACTGACCATTTTCCTCTATTTATAGTGTTTTTAAAAGTTTTGGAGTTTTGTCAAAGTACAAGTGTTTTGAAGGCCAGAACTCGTATGATTGATTATACTATTTCCTTAGCATCTAATCCACAGTAAATGCTCAAAAAAAAAAAAAATGCACACATGTATTCAATTAAAAGTAAGACAGCATACTTTATTTTTAAATGTTATTTTCAGTAATAAAAATATTCTTTTATGATAATACTTCTGTGTTTTTAGAATCTGTACGTTTATTTTTAAGACCTATGCAAGTTTTATATTATGTTTGGATATATTGATTGTTTAGTATTTTCCTGATGTCCAGAGTTTGGATAGATTTCCATGTTGTTATTTTACAAATAATATAGTTAAAAACATTATTTTATTCTCTTTGGGTTAACTTTTAAATTGTTAAAAATATAATTATCAGATCCAAGATATAAAAATTTATTGTTTGTTACCTATGGTCTGAAACATTGATTCCTGTTAATTTGAATCAAATCACAGAGGTATCATTCACATGTATCTGTTTCTCATGGACCTGTCAATAACATTTTTACTTATTTTTGCAACTTTAATTATTTCAGGATATTTATTTTTCTCATGTCGAGAGATAATTTGGTTTTCTTGATGACCTGTCATACACATTTCCTCCATTATGTTGGCTATAAACTATAATAAATTTTTCTAGATTGCTATCCAGTAGTTCCCATAGCAAGTAAAATTAGAATGCCTTTTCCATTACTGAGTTGTTCGAGATGTCTATTGCACAGAAATACAATCATAGCATTTTATATGCTCTTTTAGAATTTCTTTCATTATATTGGATTATTTTTTTGTTTGTTTCAACTAAGAGCCATGTGCTTTTCAGGATTTTCACATAATTTTTCTTAAATATGGGAAAGTTAGACCTCCTCAATATCTTTCTCTTTGAGAGCTATCTTCTTTGTGAAATATCTGATTCCAGCTGGACCAGGAAACACAAAAGATGAGATTGGAATATCTCCTTTCAGAAGGTAAAGAAGTGTTAAAAAAGAAAAAAAAAATGTACAGTACAGTTTCCAATGACCAAAGCTGCATTAATGTGAGCAACAAAGTAAACCAAGTGTTATTAGAATATAACCCAAAGTAAAGAATAAATGTCCATGGGTCCATGTGAATACAAATAAGTGCCCAAATAAGTGAAGAGAAGAGATAAATCTCCTATACAAAGAATTTTAAATAATGTTTTAGATGTTACCCTCAAGGAGTTAGAGAATAGACTCTCAGTTTCTTAAATGTGGGCTATGCTTAGTGACTACTTTCCAAACAGAGGATTAGAAAAAGTGAAGACTTGAGCCATCGTTTCAAGATAAACATGATCAGTAGTAAACAATATTGAAAACATACAACCGTGCACTTCACCTCTGTGTTTTCCTTCCCTAAAGCCCATAACCATAATCTGCCCATAAGAAAAACTATCAGGAAAAAAACAAATGAAAAGATATTATTCAAAACACTGGGTCAGTACCCACCAATGTTAAAGTCATCAAAACCAGCCAACAAAATTTGTGAAACTCTCAGCCCAGAGAAGCCTGAAGACACATGTTAGCGAGATGCCATGTGGTTTCCAGGGGATTCTAGAACAGAAAATGTTAGTGAAGATATGATGAAATCCCCCAAAACACAGAGTTAGTAATGCATTGGCTCATTACTCCTGACAATTGTACTAGAGTAACTTACAATGTTAATTACAGGGAAACTGAGAGTAATTTCTGTAGAACTTCTTTCTATTACCCTGAGACTTTTCTACAAAACTAAAACGATTCAGAAATAAAATAGTTCATTTAAAAAATCATTTTAGGTTTTATTTTATTTTTCCCTTTTATTTTTTAGTTGACACATAACAACTGTACATATTTATGAGATGCAGACAGATATTTTGATATTTGTAAACAATGAGTAATGTTCAATTCAGGGTTTTCACCTCAAACATTTACCATTTCTTGGTCTTATTTATAATCTTCTTGGGGATTCTTTTCTGCATTAAAGTTTTCTTACAATTAATACTTAGTGGATGCCAAAAATGAAGTTTAAAACTAAGGTAAGAAGGAAAGAAAACTTAAATATTCTTGTAACTATTAAAGAAAACAGGTCAATGGCTCTCCTTTCCCTACTGCAAAACTGTGATACCATAGGGTATCTTTAGTAAATTCTGTACAAAATGTATGAAACAAGAATTCCATTTCACGTATATTATTTAAGAAAATAGAAAATATGATGGTACTGCCTATTTCATTTTGTGTGGGTAGTATAAATCTGATATATAAATCAAATTTAAAAAGTGAAATAAAAGACCTCTACAGGGTGAAATAGAAAAATAAGAAATTTCATAATATCAGAAATTTTAAACAAAACATTGGGAAATAGAAGACAGTAATGTAAAGAAATATAATTATCATTACCACTGTGAACTTTCACCAGATCTTCAAATTCAGTTAAAATAAAAGTAATTTAAGGTAATTACTGAGATTAATTATAAAAGAGGAATAAACATATCAATAGAGGCATAAAGTTAAAAATATTTCATGTTCATTAATAAGTACAAAACTTAAGCACTGGAATTAAGAGACAGTTTCTTATTCTCATAAAGATATCTTTAAAAACAAACGTAAGGTACACATATTTCCTGATCGACAGTAAAATGTTAAACAGTTTAGTAGAAATTAAGAACAAAGTAAGAATTTTCTCCATCATATCTTCTATTCCATTTTGCATTAGGGTCTTTAACAATACAGAAAGACAAGTTGAAGACATATTTTTCTCTTGAGCACTAACACTGTGCCTGCCAGATTCTGCTGCCTGGATTTGCTTCTTTCTGGCAAGACTCTTTAACTTGTGCTTCCCTGTACTTCCTCCATTTTTTCTCTCTGTATCCCCCTTTAAATCCACTGTGATAAGAATTCTAGATGCATATCACTGAAATTAAAAACATCAATTATACCTATCATCCCTTGAAAGTGAAGTTCACAGTCAATTCAAGATTCTCTTCACAGATCACTCAGTGGCATCTTTTGACAAAGTTGACACATTCTTTTCTCTGTGCATGTTCTTTATTAGTCTTCTGAGACACCTCGAGTTTTTAATTGTCCTGCAGCTTAAGGGATATTTCTTCTCTTTCATTTGTTGTTTTATCCTTTCTTCTCCCCACACCCTCTATCACTATGCACAGGTCTTAATGTGAGTTTTTCCCTGAAAATAGACCTAGTCCCTCTTTTCTCTCTATACTCGCTGTTTTTTTTTTTTTGATGGCATCTAGTTCCATGACATTAAATACCATCTGTGTGCTAACAATGCCTAAGAAGTCCCGGTTAAGATCTGAACACTCCATTTATTTTATAATACCCAAAGCTGAAATCTGATTCATTCTCCTAATGCAATTTTTTTTTTTTCTAGTTGGTCAGGTTAGAAACCTTTAGAGTTATACATAAGATCACTCTCTAACATTTCTGGTTTGTAGTATAATACTCCAAAAATATCTATTGTATCAACTTCAAGCCAGAAGCCAGAATGAGAATTTTAAAACATAATCTTCTGCTTAAAAGTTCTATATCATCCCTTTTATTTTAGATTAAGATGCCTTTCAAAGTGACATGGCCACAATCTTGAGGATGAGGACGTGGTCCTCTCTGGGAGCCATTGTTCTGTCTACCACACCCTACAGTTCCTGGGCCCCCTCACCTTCCTTTCCTCTTCCTCTCCCACCTTCCACTTGCTCTGTTTGCTCCGGCCACATTTGACTCTTAGCTTTCCTCAAATAGTCACCAGAATATCCCAATTTCGAGCATTTGACTAATCTACTTTTTCTTCATAGCAATGATATCTCATTGAAAATTGGCTGCCTTTTCCACCTCCCTCAAATCCTGTGCTCAAAGGTCACCTCATGAGGAAGCAGCTGCTTCCGAGCCCCTGCTCCGACCCACCCTCTAATATTCCTTACCTTGCTTTAACTCTTTTTTTCTGATAACACTTGTCGTCTTCTATCACTAACCAGAAATATATTTCTTACATGTATTCTTAATGTCCTCCATTTCTCAATGACAATCTGAGCTCCAGGAAGACAGGATGTTTGCATTATTTTCAGTGACATGACCCAGTGACCTAGAGGGTAAAGTACTGGTGCTTTACACCTGTGATGGAGTTTGGAAGGATGCAATCTCTAAGAAAGGAATGGATGAGTTTTAGAAAAGCATCTTAATTAAGATGAAGGATTGCTGTTATTTAGGAAATATAAATTTAAACCTTCAGATTTTTTTTTTTTTGAGACAGAGTCTCACTTTATCACCCTCGGTAGAGTGCCATGGTGTCACACAGCCCACAGCAACCTCCAGCTCCTGGGCTTAGGTGATTCTCTTGTTTCAGCCTCCTGAGTAGCTGGGACTCCAGTTCCCCGCCACAACGCCTGGCTATTTTTGTCGAAGTTTGGCCAGGGCTGGGTTTAAACCCGGCACCCTCGGTATATGGGGCTGGAACCCCACCCACTGAGCCACAGGCACTGTCCAAAACCATCAGTTTTTTAAAAAAATTCTAAAATTATGAAGTTTAGTTGATAACAATTCATAACAGGAATTCATATACTGCTGGTGGAAGTATGCGTTAGGTAAAATACAGGAAGTTAATATGGCAATGTGTGGGAAAATTAAAGTTATGCACACATTATAGATTTTTGCCCAATTTTATGTACTTTAAAGATAATGTACATAAGTATCAGGAGGTAATGTTTATAGAAGCATTATTAGTAATAAAGCCAAAGGGGGGGCAATGTCATATATTTACTATTGATAGGATGTAAAACCAAGTTCAAACAGATTCATATAAAAATATACTCTACACAACAACTTTTGTCAAGGAAGAAAGAGAAAAGAATATCTGAACTCTGATTATACTCATTAATTTTAGCAACAGGCAAATTTCTAGTATTTTATTTGGAAGTCTACATTCCTAAAGTATAAACTGTAAAGAATTCCAGACATTATTATCACAGAAAAAAACTTATCGTCATCTGTAGGAAGGAAAAATGGTGTTGCTATTAATATGCCACAGAGATAGATTCTTAGGTGCTAGCAATTTTCCTTTTCTTGGACTGAGAAGTGGTTACTCCACTTTATGTACATTCATTGAAGTGCATATATGTGGGGTTTTTGCAAATTTCAATATGCACTATATTTAAGAATTAAAAATAATTAAAGGTCATTTAATATGGAGAATTTAAAGGTCAAAAGGAAAAAATACCATGTTAATAAATATATAAACACTTTTTATTTCATTTATTTCTTTATTTATTTTTTGCAGTTTTTGGCCAGCACTGGGTTTTAACCCACCACCTCCAGCATACGGGGCAGCACCCTACTCCTTTGAGCCACAGGCACTGCCCCAATATAAACACTTTTTAAAAAGGCAACATGACCGAGTATAGTGGCTCATGCCTGTAATTCTAACACTTAGGGAGGCTGAGGTGAATGGATCTCCTGAGCTCCGGAGTACGAGACCAGCCCAAGCAAAAGGCAGACCCCATCTCTACTAAAAATTGAAAAAATTAGCTAGACTTTGTGACAGGAGACTGTCCCCGTCAATACTCATCTCTAATAAAAACAACCTAGCTGGGCGATGTGACAGGAGTCTGGGTCTCAACTCCTGAGGAGATGAGGCAAAAGGATCACCTGAGCCCAAGAGTTTGGGGTTGCTGTGAGCTATGATGTCATAACATTCTACCCAGGGTGATACAGTGAGACTTTGTCTCAAATAAATAAATAAATAAAATGCAAAATGATTTAAACATATGAAGAATGATTAATCTAAATAATAAGAAATAAAGTCTCATTCATGTTTTTATATAAAAGATTTTTTTTTAACATTATAATAATACGGAGATCTGATATAGTTATAGAGAAACCATTGCCTTCATAGATTGCTGTTGGTATAAGTTGAAGCAGTCTCCCTGGGGGCCAATTTAACAGTCCCTATTGAAGTCTAAAATTTTTCAAGACACTGCTTCAGCATTTCACTTACAATTACATGTCCTAAAGATTTCCCAGCACTGTGTGAAATAGCACCTGTCATACTGCTATATGAGCAAAATTTTTTAAAAGAACTAAATTTCCTTTACAAGTAAAAATTGGTGAAACAAATTATGGTAAGGCAATTAGAAAGAATTCTATTCAGCTACCAGGGGAAAAATGAAAAATATCTTTATGTATTGAAAAGAAATGATTCCCAGGTTATATTTTTCAGTTAGAAAAAAAAAAAAAAAAAAACAAGACAAATTAGGCTGGGCACGGTGGCTCAATCGTATAATCTTAGAACTTTGGGAGCTGAGGCAAGAGAATCTTTTGAAGCTGTATTTCTAGACAAATCAGAGCAAGAGTGAAACTCCTACTCTACAATAAAGTTCAAAAATTAACTGGGTGAGCACGTATGGTCCCAGCTACTTGGAAGACGGAGGTAGGTATATTGCTCAGTGAGCTCCGGTGTCATTGAACTCTAGCCTGGACCACCAGGCAAGACTGTCTCAAAAGAAGAAAAAAAAAAAAAAGTAGGTTATATTAATGTTTCATGATGTCCCTGCCATGTTTATAAAATGAGATCACACACTTATGTTTACCCAGCTCTAGAATTTTTCTTGGATTATAAACAAAAACACTAGAAAATGTGAGGAACTATTTTAGGTACAGAATTATGTGTGCCCAAGGCTCATGGTGGGAATATTAGTTTTATCTGTATCCATCTTTCTCTTTTTAAAAAGCCTATGGTGCATCTTAGAAGGGTATAGATGAAACTTACTAAATGCAGAATACAAGTGTCTTCATACAATAACTAAGAAAATGCCATGAAGGCTATGTTAAACAGTTTGCTGAAAATATTTCAGATTGTATATGAAGCCAGCACATTGTACCCCATGATTGCACTAATGTACACAGCTATGATTTAGTAAAAAGATTCAATTTATTTTTATTTTAAAATAAAATAAAAATAAAAATCATTGTCGGCTTGGTGCCTGTAGCTCAGCGGCTAGAACGCCAGCCACATACACCTGGGGTGGTGGGTTCTAAGCCAGCCTGGGCCTGGTAAAAAACAATGACAACTACAACAAAAAGCAGCGGGGTGTTGTGGCAGGCACCTGTTGTCACAGCTACAGAAGGCTGAGGCAAGAGAATCCCTTAAGTCCAAGAGTTTGAGGTTGTTGTGAGCTGTGATGCCACAGTGCTCTACTGAGGGCGACATAGTGAGACTGTCTCAAAAAAAAAAAAAAAAAGTATATGCATTGTGATTCCAAATATAAATTAATTAATAAACACATAATGTGTCACATGTCACTTCTGATACCACTTGTCAGGACCCAGGACTAGCCAGATCTCGGCCTGGCTTAACTAGGTTCCGGACAAGAACCGCTAAGTTACCTTGCTCTGGTAAAGTTTTTCTTGGGTGCCTGAGGGCTATCTACTTCAGCTGGAGAGAGAGAGTGTGAATCTTAGAGAGAATAAAGCAGTCTTCTTAAAATAGATAGATCTTAGTCTTTAGCAGAGATTGGTAATAGACACTGTGCTGGCTTTCTGCAGGCAGGAAAGGAGACGGAGTCAGAATAAGCAGGTCCGTGATAGAATGCACATGTTCCTTGACTGCCTTCTCCTCCAGCCAAATATAAGGCTGATCTCGTGCCTCTCAACACCACAGGGTGTAGAGACTGCCAATTCACCACTGTTCTCATCTTGCGAGCTCTCATGCTTTTTAGGAGAGGTAAATCCCTCTCCATGCCCCTTCCATCCAGGTGTTCCATTATTGAGCTATACAGGTATTTCTCATAACTCTCACTCCTAGCCATAGGTTATATGCGCTGCAGCAATAATGGGTACATAAGTTAATTGGAGTTTTCTATAAAATAGTTACAATATCCCTGTTACCTAGACAATGTTAATTCTATATTCAATTGGAAAATAAAATCAGCTTTTTTATAAATAATAGCACTGCTTAATTAATTGGGTGTGGTATCCTCACATAATATTAATGAGAATGTTATTAATAATAATGTTACAATGAAGTATAATGTTGAATTAGTATACTCTCTGGAATGGTACAATCAGGGTTAGAATCCCATCCCTAAAACTTCCTAGATTAGTTTCACCAGAAAACTTACTTGGACAATAGAGATATATTTTTTTCTTACTTGTAAATGAAAGATAATTGGAATTAACTCAGGTGGTTATTGGAATATTAAGTAAAATAGTAAAATAAAATTTATAGACATCATAATCAAGATATGTCAAGAGGTTTCGGAAGATTATATATCTCATTATTTCTTACAAAGTAATCTTTGTGGTAGCGTTTATAATACCATTTTGCTTTCAGAAAAATATCAACTATTGATAGTGGGAAGTGTTTTTAGAAATAGGTTTTCCTTGTAGGTGATTTAAATTAGCATGTTTTCTTATTTAGTGAGTATGAATAATGCTGGTTATCAGTTTACTACTGATTTTTCAATTCTAATTTTTAACAAAACGGTGAGCTCATTTGATGTTCACATTCCCATCCTCTCTTTCTGTCCATATTACAGTATCATGTCTGTAGTTCTTCCTCATTCCAAATATATCTCCCTCTTCAGTTATTTCCTCTTGATAATATGCCTTTGAGTAACTGACCTAAAGCTACTTCCAGGCTAAACCAAATCCATCCAACTCTCATTAGCCTCAGATTAATAGAATGACTCCCATTTGCCTCTGAAGTTCTCTCTAAATGGCTCCACCTATCTCCTTGGTGCATTTGCATCACCCAACACAACAGTCCTCAGTTGTTTCTCCTTTTTTGTTAAAGAGTCCCAGTGCCTCCTCTATATCCTCTCCCCCCGCCTCCCCCACTAAAGACACTCATTTCTTCTTGGGTGTTCTCTGCCTCTAGGAGTAAACATAAACGAAGCTCGTGTCCTTTATCTTTGCTGTTTCTCTTTATTGTGTCCTTTCCAAAGCTCAACTACCACCAGTACAGAAACTCAGTT
This sequence comes from Arctocebus calabarensis, assembly GCA_963573935.1. Lineage (NCBI taxonomy): Eukaryota > Metazoa > Chordata > Mammalia > Primates > Lorisidae > Arctocebus > Arctocebus calabarensis. The sequence continues at coordinate 19,099 of CAUYON010179744.1, forward strand.
TCCACACATAATTCACATCTCCATACTTCTGCTTTGATGAACCGCTGAATTCAGGTGAATCAGACACATACAGATTAGATTTGGTGCAACGCCTACAATGCCGGTTTGTGAATAGCAACATAGGAGTGTCAAGGAAAATTTTAAAAAAACAAAACAAGACAAAAATGTAGGAACCTCAAGATGTTTTTATATGCTTGAAAGTGACACTACTGATTTCTAAATATATGGTGATTAAGTATTAGCCAACCAGGGGCCAAATATGAACTTTTCTTTAGAATAATTGATATAATAGTATACATTCAGTATACGTATGGTAGCTCCATTTCCTACTCGATAATATAATTCTAATTCTGAGCTAGGATTTAACATTTTAATTTAAAGTCCTGAATCTAATAGCTTTATGTAATCAATAAATGCATAAAACAACATTTTAAATATGAAATTAGTGAGAAATTTTTACCAAAAAGGGAATATGAAATGTACATAAAATTGCCTATTTTTTTTTTTTTAATTTGGCCAGGGTTGGGTTTAAACCCACTACCTCTGGCATATGGGGCCGGTGCCCTACTCTTTGAGCCACAGGCGCTGCCCAAAATTGCCTGTTTTGAATTAGGACTCTAAGGAGAGAAGCAAAGGTTTGTAGGTATTTTATATTCCAAAAAAATTATTCCTCTCTCTTCTCAATTTTAGTCTAAAATACGACTTCTCTTTATTTTAATTCTTAGTTAGCATTACCAGGAGTCCTGAAACATGATTACAAAATTAGAAACATAAAAATGATGATAATAAGAAAACAATAAAATAATCAATGTTGTTTAATAAAACGATGTAGAAGTTTAAATACGTTAAATGACTATTTAGTAATTTGCTTTCGGATATGTATTAAAATGCTCTTTCTTATTTATGGGTTCATATGAAACAACAGAATTTAAATATATGAACATATAACAAGGATGACACATTGATGAACAAACACACTAGCACACCTCCCTCTTTTTCATTTTCTTTATTTGGAAGAACGTAATTCTTCAGAATAATGTCTACAAAATGTAACTGAACATATCATTATATATTGTTCCTAAGAAAGAAAATGAGAGGACTCTGGTAGGAATTCATAATACCATAATAATAATCATTCATACTTCATTGCTGTTATACATGCACCTGTAATTGAAAAATTCTATTGAGATACTTTTTGCAGAGCAAATTTATGTGATATTTAATGCATTTTCATTTACAAAGATTTCTCTCAAGGTTTTGCTGAAAGTCATTGACTCAATTTTCACATAACCTTCATTTTTAGGTGACTATATAATTTTAAAGTTCTGTATTCTTAAAATGATTACTTAAATTGTAGATTTAAATCTTTCCATTGGAATATTTTCAAACAATAAAGTTTTTCAAAATTTATGATGGAAATTTTTGAGTGTAGAATTTATGCACTCAACATCTTCCTGAAACCTACTTCTTGTTGAAATGTTCTAGTGAGATTTGAAGATGTAAGTATGTTTTCTCTCTATAACAGCCAACGAAAATATTATTGCATTGAGAAACACACACATGGTATATCTTTTTTGAATTAGAAATAAAGACATGTTCTGCCCAGATAACATTATAAGGGTTCTGCAGAGCACAACTCCATTCAAAAAATGCTTTTATTTACTTCTTACATCAAGTCCCTGCTAACCCTAATGCAAGTTTTCTATTTTTGTGTGGTCTTTACATACCAGGAAAATAAATGTTGAATATTTCCAAGTGCTCACTTATCGGGAAGAGATTCATAATCATTTACTGCCAAAAAGTTTCTTCCAATGTCTATCACATCACCCTGATTTATTTTCTTCCAGAACTTGTTCTAACTATAATTACCTAATGCATTTATCTTATTCATGCTCCATGCATTTTATGCCTATAGCTGACAGAGCTCTAATAGAAAGTAACTGTGTCTTGACACTCCCATCCCATCACTAAAAGCAGGTCTAGGTTTAGGGAGCAGCTAGATGTATTTTATGTTCGTCCTTTCGGTCGTGTTTGCATCATCAACAAATAAGATAAAAGGTACCTGATAATTTTCAGCCTCAAGAACAGTCTCTTCTCCGTTATTAAAATGTCTAAGAGAGTGTTTTCCATTATTGAACTCTTACATAACCCAAACACTGTGCACTTGAAATCTCTTTCAACCTAGGAAATCTGCAGTGGTGGAGTCGGACAGCCATTTCTCTTAATTCCAACTACCCAACCTTCATCTGGGTTTGCCTTAACTGCATTCCTATTATTAAGGATTAAAGGGATAAGCCCAATATGGTAGTCACAACTGCTATTTACAGGCATTACTGATGGTTAAATTTTAGTTGTTCTCCCATGGATCACTCGTTTACATTTTCTGGTTGATCCTTTCTCTAGAAATTCTTAATTATTGCTCTTTATGAGGTACTAAACATCAAAAAAACCTTCCAAAGAAATAAACAGACAAAAAATAAAAGCATGATTTTTGACTTCCCTAAGTCTTAACATTCAATAACATTACTTCATTTACCACAAATCCCCAAACTGTCTTATCATCTTAACTTACAAGTGCTTTAGAAATGGATATGGGTGATTGGCATCTACTGTTGTATGCTTAGTTTTGGGGTCTGTGCTTTACCTGAAACACAAAAAGGCTGGTGGCTTCCTGCTATCCTTCTTTATCAGTTATTCTGTCTTCTAAAGGCAGACATTTTGTGATTAGAGAAATTATATTTTCAACTCTGTATAATGAATATGAGAGTCTTCCTTAGAAAGTCCTCTAGGAGTCCATTGTGATAATGAATCAATACTTGATTCAGAGTGGGCATTTAGAGCTCACAGAAATACGAAGGGTGGTCCAGAGGCTGGTACCACATACGTGTATGTCTTAAGACAAGACAAAAGGGGGTCTGTTTTCCGTGGAAGTCCGAGCTGTGAGAACAAAACACCAATGGCAAAACCCTGAAGGGAAGAGACATGATTACCCTTGACAGCACATTCAGAAGTAAGTGCCCATGAAATAAAATTAAGATGAGTCATTTAGGAAAAGGCTGGGGACTCTAAAAACCTAAGAAGGTGTTGGACAGGGTTTCTTAATCTCTGCACTATTGATACTGACAACTGAAAAATTTTGGGGGGGAGGCAATCCCAGGCCTGGTAGGATGTTTAGCAGTCTCAGGCCAGTGCCAACTTATGTCAGTAGCATCACCCTCCTCTCACACACACCAAGTTACAAATTCCAAAAATTCCTCCAGACATAGATTTAGAACCGCTCATCCAGCCTATTTAAAGCTCGTCACACTCATTCAGAAATGTAAGCAAATGAAAAAGCACTGAAGGTATAGGGTTGAGACAGACTGTGAAAATATATGACTCATTCCATCATTTTCAATTATGGAAGAGTTTAGAGTCAGAAAGTGTGAATTAAAATATTTAAAAGTCAAGTGACTGTGTAAACCAAACCAGCTGTTTCAAAGTTGAAGAAGCTTGTTCTTTCTATTGGCTACTTGACATGACAGATGAGTGTTCCTCCTTCATGGTGAGAAGGAAATCTGAGAGAACCATCGAAAAAAAAAAATTAAATACCAACAGGACTCTTAATCTGCTAAATTGGAAAGCAATCTTTATTGTTCTACTGTTCTGAAGACATCAGTTCTTCAAGGCAAAGGGATAAAAGTTAAGAAATAATTGAATATAGTTACTGTTTAAAAAAATGCTGAACAATTGATAACTAGACAAGACTCACCAACAAAAATTTATGAATTTATATGCCAAATATATTCTATTTAGAAAAGTTTGTTAATGAGGTATTACTACTTTGGGATGGCCTGGACGTCCCCTAAACATTTACTAATGTCCTAGGTTTTTTTTTAATTATGTAAAAGAAATGTAGACAAGTACTATAATTATTAAAATATATATAGATAATTATGCTTTTACTTCCTGAAATGAATTGTTTTACTATACTGACTCAGAATTAGATTTATGATTACTCCTTTATGTTAGGCATTCTTTCAGTGTTTGGAGACTTTTTCAATTTCTGAATTTAATTAAAGTTTATTTTTAACATGATTTTAGTCCATTGAGACTAATTATTACATAAAATGCAGACAAACTTTATGCAATAAACAAAATTAGTAATTAGCTTAGAACTGTATATTCATTACAATTAAAAGTAAATTCAGATATGGAATTTGATGGCTTTATTCCTTTTAGATGTGAATTTATGAAAGACAGGAAATTTCAAATTATTTGTTCTATGCAACTGGATCAAGCATGAGGGAAACTACGATCAGAAACTTCATGCAAAAAAAAGACTGAACTAATGAAAAATAAGAGTTTACAATCATTAAACTCCGATTAAGAGTTTAACTTAACTCTTGTTATTAAATTAACTCTGGTTATTCTCTGATCTTAAATTTGGAAACATTTTGCATAGAAGATTATAAAGGGAACATAGCTCAAAAGTAGACTTTTTGAATTTCAACATTAGAATCCCTTGCTTTGAAAAGAAGATGAAGAGAGGGGGGTAAATATGTAAGATATTTCTATATATTCCTATACATTTCTGTGGGTAGAAATGTCTCAAATGGCAGAGTATGATTAGCTCATGGAAAAGAAAAGAAGACCTCATGCCAGATATATTTTTGTTTACAACGTATTTGATTTAATGATTTAGAGGAAAAGGAAAATGCTTCTCAGTATTGAGAGTTGAGCAAAGAAATGCTTTCAGTTCATTATGGAGGACTTTGCTTCATAATGAAATAAAAGAATCATAGCAGTGACAATTCAGCCACTGAGTTTTGTCTCTCTTTCATTCTCTATTTCTTCTTTTTTTTTTTCTAAATGGGTTTTAACATATACATATACTTCACATTTATAATATAACGATATTAAAAATGAATATATATATATATGGAGAGAGAGAGAGAGAGATACTGACATTATCATGATCTTTGATTTCGTAAATGAGAAAACGAAGTCACTTAACCATGGGGAGAGAAATAGTGGCAGAAACAATATCACATCCTGGGTCTTCTGATTGCCAGTTACTTGTTTTTGTAAGCGTCTCTCTGCTTTAAACCTATGAGCAATCATGAGTTTTCCCTCTGCTTTAACCTCATAAGCTATAATGGGTTTTATCTGAGCTATTATATGCATCCATTTCTTCTAGGATCTTATTAAAAAATACTTTGGGTATTCTTTTATTTTTCTCCCTCTCCACACAGGTGGTTTCTAGTGTTGCCCTCATCCCACCACTGTGATTCCCTCCACTGCTCCCTACTCTGAGCTTCCAAACATTCCTCGCTGCAGGGGCACGTCTGCCACTCTGTCCCCACATGTCTGGTAATAAGAACACACGTTACTCCTAAAGCCACACCAGCCTACAGGCATTGAAACACTTAGCATTAACATGACATGCCCACTGTAAGAGAAGTAAAAGCTGGAGGAAATTTCTGAAGGGAAGAATTTACTATGTAGTAAAATTAATTATGAACAGGGCAGCGCCTATGGCTCAGTGAATAGGGCGCCAGCCCCATATACAGAGGGTGGTGGGTTTGAACCTGGCCCCAGCCAAACTGCAACAAAAAAATAGTCGGGCCTTGTGGCAGGCACCTGTAGTCCCAGCTACTTGGGAGGCTGAGGCAAGAGAATCACTTAAGCCCAACAGTTTGAGATTGCTGTGAGCTGTGACACCACAGCACTCTCCTAAGGTTGACAAAGTGAGACTCTGTCTCTAAATAAATAAATAAAAATAATGGTAGAGGAAATAGGCAGCAGATTTTAAGTATTTTATATTTCAAAAAGAAAATATATCATTGCCTCCATTTATATTCATTATGCGTTTATTTAAATATTGTATGTTGAATATTGTCTTCAGCATATACAAATCTGCATGTTTATATCTAAAGTAAGATTTTTCATTATATAAGTAATCAATACAGTATGATATAAATAAGTAATTAGTACAATATTACATCATAGGCAAGAAATCAAAACTTTTATTTCACAGATCATGACATGAATAAACAATAGAAACTACAACATGGATTTGAAATGTAAGCTAAGAAATAGACACTGGCTATTAAGAGTAAAGGAGAAGTAATGTGAGAGCAACAGCTTCTAATAATTCTTCGGTGCTCTGGTAGTTGAGCACAGGCTAAACAGAAAGAAATAGGGGACACATTTCCATTAATTCCTCGTGCCCCTGCTCAGTAAAAACTTTTCTAATTTGCTTTTATAAAGCAGAAAGGAGGAAGAGAATTAGAATTGTATATCCACGTTTACACACTTAAGTTTACCAGATTTAATGGTCCATAGTGATTTAAAATTCTGGACTATGTTTTTCTGCTCAAGAGCCAAGTGGCACCAGATGGCTGAGGGAATTCAATTCAACATGACTCAGGTTAATCCAATCAGCTAAATATTTATTAAGCTCTTGTCTAAGAGATAGAGACAGAGATGTGAAGCACAGTTCTTGAGTTCAAGAACTCAAGAAATGTTGACATTTTTAAAAGAGAAAAATATTTTAAAAAAGTAGAAGTAGCTTGGCTATCATTAGCGAGTATATAATACAATTACTGAATTTTCCCAACATTTGTTAAATCTTCATTAAGAACTAGATAAAGGGAAATAGCTGCAAATAATCCAACTATCTATGTCCAGGAAGAACCAAAGTTAACAATTTACTTTCTAGTTTCCATAACCCAGATTTGTGTTATTATGTTTTATGTGGTTAGTTTCATAAACTCAAAGTTGCCTGTTGGAGCAACCCTAAAATTGACCTTCACTTTGTGTTCCCAAGCGTTCAAGCAAGAGACCAGTGAGAAGGCTGCTGTTTTGTGTTTTCTAGTGAGATTGCTTAGGTTGGTGTTTCTTTTCCTTGTCTTTCTAGTCAGTAAGATATTTAATCTTTCCTGTTAACTTTCCCATTTCAACAGTTATTTAAAAAAGACTGAAATGATTTAAGTATGACAAAACATATCAAAATGTTTTAATCTCTACGAAAATGTAGTCTCTCAAAAATAGTTTCCCTTAGAAGACAAAAACTTTTTGCACCATTTTAATTTTTGAATGAAGCTGTGAGAGTTAATGCAAGTCACCCACACAGTAATGAATCCACCTTGATTTTATATGATTAATGTGTTGAACTTACATGAAACTATATCTATTTTCTTGCTGTTAATGTGCTTCATTTCCCTCTCTTTTATATATTCCCACAAACTGTCCATAAAAATAATAACACTATTCAAATTAATTTCTTGTTAAGTTCTCAAGTTGACTTAGGCCTTATCTAGCATCACTTAGATTCAAATAGCATCAATGAGGAACATTTGACTTTAATATAACCCAGAATATAAAAGCATTCACTGTTACTTGCATGTTTCGCATCTCATTTCATTCCCAACCACAACTAATTCTCACGAACTTTATAATAGAATAGAATGAAAACACCTCTGTCCATCTCATTCTGTGCTTCCGAAAACTGTTTTTACCTGCTAACTTTCCTATTGGATTTTCCTTTTTACAAATGCATCTGTTGTGTGGCTTAAGAAAAGTAAACCACATTCATAGCTTAAGTATCTTAAAACTGTTCAGGTTAAGGCATCTTAAAACTGAACAATGTTTTGGCCCTTTGGTCACTTTTTTAAAAATGACATTTAGTTTCCCATTCCTTAGAAGATTACACAATTGTTATTTATATTTTTATTTAATGAAACGGGTACCACTCTGTTGCCCAGGCTAGAATGCAGTGGCATCATCATAGCTCACTGCAACTTCAAACTCAGTTCATCCTCCTAGAGCAGCCCTCCCCACCCACCATGTAGCTGAAACTACAGGCACATGCCACCATGGCCAGTTATTTTTCTGGGGGAAAAAAAAAAAACATTTTAGAGAGATGATGTCTCCTTGTGTTGCTCAGCCTGGTCTAATCTCTTGGCCTCAAGTGATCTCATCCCGGCCCCCACAGTGCTGGGACTACCGCTGTGAACCACATAGCCTAGAAGTGACTTTTTCTTATGTCTTTTCTTCCTCTCTGAAGTCAACACAAATGTGAAAAACACACACGCGCACACACACGCTCTCATTTAAATGACTATATGGACATGCATTTTTCTCACTATCACTGCTTTCTAACTAAAAGTTCCAAAATTGAAATTTTTAGTACCACTTTAATCAGTCACTTATTTGGCAAAATTATTTCCAGTACATTAACTTCTGCATTTGTCATGTTATATTCATTGCGCAGATTTTTCAAATGAGAATGTATATTCCATAATCAAAAATGCTTTAGGGATAGTCAGAAAATTCAATTTATTAAAATGATAGACGTGATAATTTCAATTTTTCCTCAGTGAAACCGAACACATGAAGAATATAAAGAATTGCCATTGACATACAGACTTACCTTGCCTACATACTGGTAATCAGAGCCTGTATATTCCTCCAGTAAGAAAAACTGATTCCACATCCAACCACGTTTTTGACGATGCAGAATTTTGCCATCACTCTTTGACACACGTGTACTTAAAATTCTTTGCTGTGGCACCGGAGTCCTTCTAAACATTATCTCTAGAGAGCAGAAATGGGGCAGGCATACCCACAGAAGGAACAGTAGCAAAAATTGATATATTGTCATAGTTCACTTCTTGACAAATCCCAGCGTGGATGAAGAGAAAGCCGTCCTATTTTTCTGGGTTGGATTTTATTCTTTCAACTGGTCTCCAGCATGTCGTCAATGTTTTGTGTATGTTTCCAAACCTTCAAAACAAAAACAAACAATAATCAGTTGACAACATTAAGAATATTACCTGTCTCTATAAATAAGAGGTAATTTTTTTAATAACCATAAACAAAAATTGTTTATTTTCTCTAATTTTCAAGAAATTATAATGAGTTTGGTGAACCATTACTGGTCTAGTGACGTGTCTACAATTTACGAAAGGAGAAATGGAGATCACTTCTTTCAGACAAATTCTAAAGAAGGGACATTATTATGCTTTTCTCTTTTTCTTTCGGGACATTATTATTCTTTCTCTTTTTCTTTCTTCAACTTTCATAGTTGTTAGGAATTATAATTCTGATAATTAGTGTAGAAGCAGTTCATTCTGCATGTCAATTTTTCCAGAGTAATTTAACATAAATTAAAACTTCAAAAACACAATAGCATGTACATGAACCATAGGAATCATGCATTCTGTTTTGCAATGAAATAATATTTAAGTGTTTTTAAAATAATGTCACAGTTTCTTCAGATTTCAACTCAGAGTTAAAAGTAAAGGCAAAACCAAATCACAACAAACAAATAAAACCCAGGAGTGCCTCCTACTGAAGGCCTCTCCTTTTTCCTCTCTCAGCTCGGGCTGTGGAACCCAGAGAATTTCCTACAGTAGAAGAAAACATTACTACTGCAGTGAAGTGATTTACAATATAAATCGCAGCAGTGAGGAGGAGGAAGGGGTCATGTTGTCGTCTCTACCTTGGAGACACTCACACCATCTGTCCACCTCTAACTACGTCCCCTGGGCTAGAACTCCATGACACCCCAGTCTCACTAACACCAGAGCCTCTTGACTGTTCTCTGCCCCTCCCATCACTACTTTCTCAACAGAATTCCCAAGGGAATGCTATTAAACTATGTCAGATCATGTCACTTCCCGGCACAAAACATGTCAGTGGCTTCTCATTGCCTTTTAAGTAAAAATCGAAGACTGCCAAACAATGCTGCCCTCAATTTCATGCCTCCCACCTCCCTCTCTGACCTGTTTTCACTTCAATGCCGCACCCCCCCCAAACTGGCTCCTCTCCCGCCCCAGGACCCTGCTTGCTTCACAGGGCACCACATAACCACATATCACTTGCTCCTTTCCTCACCCAGGAGCTTTCTTCTTATTCCCTCTGCTAGGGGGAATTCTATAAGAATTCTTTTCTTATAGAAATTCACTTAGCTAGACCATCTTCTTCTCAGACCTTTCATTGAAATATTCCTTGACATTTCATATATCTCAATATGTTCCACTTATATTTGATTTACTTATCATGTACATTCCCTATAATCTCATGTACAAAGGAAATATTTCTTTTTTTTAACTACTGTATTCACAGTGCCTGTAACCAAATTTTTCACATAATAAATGCTCAATAAACAGTTTAAATGAATAAATAAATACATTAAATACATTAAATATAAACTGATACAAAATACTTGACTAGTAGTACCTCCTCTACATCGTTAAGCCCAAGCATTTACTTGCATAAATACACATTTTAAAATCATAGCTATTTTTTATATTGTTTTCTTATATTACTGTTAATACATCATTTTTTTTTTCTTTCTAAGCTGTGTACATTAAAGCAATCATGGGTACAAGGTGCTGGGTTTATATACAATTTGAAATATTTTCTTCAAACTGGTTAACATAGCTTTTATGGCATTTTTCTTGGTTATTGTGTTCAGACATTTATATTCTACATTTAGTAGGTCTCACCTATACCCTTCCAAGATGCACCATAGGTGTGGATGCACTAATACATCATTTTTATTTGAATTTTTTGTGTAGGTTTTATTTTGTTTTCCAATAGATCTGGATTTTATTACATGATAAAATGTTCATTGTACATAGTTATTTAGGGGACCAGAAGAACTGAGTTTTACCTCTCTAGCATGGCAATGCATTTTAAGGGCTCTGTCATTCACATTTATGCTTTCATCCTCAATTATTTGTTATTTCTCTGTTTACTTGTTTTTCTTCATTATTAGGAAGAGTTGAAGGTGAACATAAATATGCCACAGAAATAAGATTAATGGTGAAGCAGTTTCTCCCTTGAGTGTATCAAATGACAGTAGAGCCTGCCCAGCACATGAAAATGTACACCATGACAGATACAAATTGGTTTAAACAACACTCTGTAATACTCAGAGTTTAGAGATTACCAAATAAATAAAATGGCCTTATATCACAAAGCACTGAACTAACAGAAACTCAAATTGATTGCATTTCAAGCACTATGACATTTACCTAAATATTTTGTTTCTGTTTTTGTTTTCTAATGTATGAGAATATGCCAAATGGTATTTTCCTAAGTGGCAAGAGGAATTTGTATAACTGAGATTTTTTTCCCTCCTTCAACAAAAGAAACTTACCATAGCTACAACATCTTAATTTTATTTCTCTTTCTTCTTTAAAAAAAAAAAAACCACAAAAAAAACTGTCAGCCCATTCTAGACTGCATCTTCAATAAATTACAGCCTTACCTATAATGTTAAAACCCTAAACATCAATATTTTAGGAAGGAGTAGGTGGATAAATGTTAGTAAATAATTTGAGACCCATATAATGCATGAGATCATTTTCTTTGTACTTACTCTAATTTCAATTATTTAATGAAAAATTTCCTAAAGAATTCATAGTAAAATGCATTATCAATACGGATATAACATAACTAAAATACATTGTACATAAAACTATAGTACTCAATGAAAGCATTTCAAATAATAACACGATTAAATGTTATTATGTTATAAATATATTTATGTTACAAATATAAAATTATATGAAAATATCCCAACATTCAATTGGTTCCCAGTTAATTCTTCCCAGGTATGTTCTATGTAGCTAAGAACTTGTATGTTAGTTATGTTGAAACATTTCACCTTCATTATAAATTACACAAATAATCTCCCTTTTTTTAATCAGACACAAATATCGTTGACATTCCTATTTGACCAAGTATATAGCTCTTACATGGTCAGTCAGTAGCACCACTGCTTTTGTTTCTTTCCTAATTTCTCTCAGCTCTCTTATTTTTCCCTATTCAATGTGCCACCACATTATTTTAAATGATCGTCCTTTCATGAAAACATCATACATTATCTCTTCACAGGTTTTCTTAACCCCATTCTTCAAATATCTCCTGCTGGGTGTTAACTAAATTACTTGTCCAAACCCCTCTTCTCCAAGGCTCAAATCAATTAAAATATTTGAACATGTCTAGTACAGGAAAATAACATCTAAACTTTATATAATATTTTATTTCAATATCCGGAACCAGATAGTTAAAAATTTTTTTTTCATATATCTAGTTATTCTTTATTTAAACTTGATAATGTCTACTGTGTATTAACTTCTTCCCCACTAATATATAATACTGAATAATTTCCAGGTGCTTACACCTCATCGAATTTCCATCACTAGTGAACATCACTATATATAAGTGTATCAGTTAAAGTTGCTTTAATTAATTAATTAATGTGCTTATGAAAGAGTCTTTTTGAATATGTTGGACTATTTATGATGAAAAATAAAATCTAAAATTTATAGTATAAAAATATTATATAAGGGAGCTATTGTACTTATTAACAGAACTGTAATTAAAAGAAAACAAGTGGGTTGAGACTACAATTGAACCAGCACCCTGAATGAAAATGCTAAAAATTAGTGAATTCTATGTCAACTCCAGTTAAATTCATTTCCAGGTGAATTTCAATGCTTTTGAAAATTGATTTCCTCATTTTAATCTCAAAAGTAATTTAATGTGAATATCATAGAAAGTTTAAGAATTATTAAACCATTCTTTAGCTTTCTACATTCTCATATTTCCTTTAGATCAGTGCTTCTTAAATTTTAATACACATTCAGAGCTCCTTGGTCACTTGTCTATGCTCTCATTCAGCGAGTCTGAGTTGGGGCACGAGATTCTGCCTTTCTAATAAGCTCTCCTGCCACGCCAGGGCAGCTCAGCCACAGGCGCTGAACGGCACAGCTGTAGATTCCTTAAACCCAAAATCATCTTCAGAACTTGTTTATGACCTTTTCCTATTTCCTGTTTTAGAGCCCAGATCTGTAGCCTACCACAATGACAGGAAGACTTGTTTCTAAACACTGTAAGTCTGATTCCAATTCTTTTATCCCAGATGATTTGATTCAAGTCTATACACACTATAACCATTTTTCTCCTGATCATGATATCAACTATGTTTTTCTTTCTATTTGTCTCATTGAACCTCATTTCACTTTTACAATCAGAGGATGTTCGTTCTTCTTCTGAAATACTTATCACAAATATTTTCTCTATGAGCTGTTAATTTTATTATATAGGCAACCAAGAATAGCAGAATATAATATGATAAGTATTTTGGCACATCTCAATTACTAATTAAGTCTCTACATGTCACAGCTGATCAATTAAGCTATAATCCATCCTTGGCTAATCAAGGGAATTAGTCATTCTTCACTCAATTGATTATGTTGATTAGAATCTTAATGTACTAGCTTTTAAAAAACATTTTCCATTTATAACAGTAATGGAAAATGCTAAAGATTACTGAGACCACTTCCAAGCCTCTATGGATAGAAATTTTAATCCTTTTAGAGTTTCATACAACTAATACAGTCTAATGAAATTTCAGCATTGAGAAATAAAGGAATATTTTTCTGGTGTGTTTATACAATTAAAATGAGTCAGTGCATACTAAATACTTCCTTTTTATTCAGTTGATACCATTTTATGCATCTAGCATAAAGCACTATGTGAGATAATTAAATCAAAGCATTACACTGAGGGCGAAAATAATACCAGTCCATATGTTTGATCATATTTTCCAAGAGTTCATTACACATTACCTACTGTGCTCTAATATCATAGAAAATATGTAATTCTGCATAAAATATTTATCACTCTACTTTAAGTATTCTGCATATATATATATACAGATATATATATATATATATTTCTGTTTAGACAGTAACTTGAAAGCAGGATCTTCTGTCTTACATACAAAGTTACTAACATTGGGTACAAAATATACAATATATACTTTTCAATTGGATTGACTGATTCTTTCTAAAATATTTTATTGATAAGGAAATGTGGTCCCTTTCTTTAAAAACATGTCAAGGACCAACTTACGCTCGTATCCTATTTGTATTGAACATGGCAGAGCTCACATAAAACAATAATCAAACAGGAAATCAAAACCTATCTGTTAAATGAAATATGCAACACAAAGACTTGCTTGTCTCAGATAAGTTATCAAACACTGCAAGGATTCTTACCAAAGCAGAAAGAACTGCATGACACCCGGGTCCTTGCTATTCTTCTCAGATTCAAATTTCCCTTCAAGCAAAACCGTATGAAATTAGTTTTATTCTTTAGGAATGTGACCTGCACGCTAACTGGTAAAACAGTTCTCCAGCTATGCTGCACGCTAACATCTGCCCGTGATAATTTGCAAACACCAGATGCAACCCATATAAATTAGCAGCAGTGGGTAGACAAAGCTATGGCAGGGGTAAATTGGGCTGGTGAGTAAGGCACAACAGTTGATGTGGCTGTTATCTCTAAGATTCCTGCTAATAGGCTAAAGAACAGCATCCAAGACTTCTTGCTCCTCTCTTAGCAACCTTTCTAACTCAGCTCAAATATGACAGCCCCAGATGTAACTTGATCCACAATCAAGTTAGCAGTGCTAATACAGCTGTGGCATCACACCTGCTGCTTGCTGGAGGTCTCGTTTTACTGTAGACAGGATTTATTTCATTATGTGGAGACTGGGGGCAAGAATGCTCTCAGGGTAACTTAAAGATGTGTGGATAAAAACCATCTGGTCCCCAATTTCCTTTGATCCAGAACTTGAATGTTGTCTGTAAAACAATGAATGAAGAGATTGGGAGAGAGCATTGGGAGGTTTATTAGGAAGCCCTCTGTGATACAGGTCGCTCTCTTCACCTCATGCATTATTATTACACCATCAAGAAACAAACAGCCACTGCCAGAAGAAAGAATCCATTAAAGATCATTTTTTTCTTCTATGAATACCTTCTGTCCATGTACAAATGAATAGCATGTAAACTAAACCATTATACACTTTCTGTGCAAGTACAAATGAATAGTGCATAAACTAAACTATTATACACTGTAAGGTGTCCCACTGTGTGAGGATGTAGAATGTGCATTCAACTCAGATTAACCTGTATTGCAAAACGTGTTTTTATTGTTAAACCTAAAAAAATGCAAAAATATATGTGACGTTCATTTGTGAAAATCAGTCAAAGGTATAAATACTTGGGAAAAACACAATTGGCCATTAAAAGTCTACTTAAGTTAAAAAGCATACACATAGTCATCTACACAGGGGATAAGTACAATAGTCACAAAAGAGATGTGTGTGGCATGTATTTGGGAGATGGTCAGGCTTAAATAATAGAAGCAGAAAAAAAGATTTATGAGCACTAATTTTAATTCCAATTATGCTTCAATATTTGCACAGTACTAAGAAGTCCACTTGTAGATAGCCTGTCTTATCTTCATATGGAGGCCCTTTTTAAAAAAAGGATTATCTCCTGAATTATATATCGATAGCTGAAATATAAAATTGGAATAACATTGCATTAGTTAAATTTCATTTTCTTGAGAGCAGAAGGGGACTAGAGTGTAAGTTACTTTCTATTTTCCAAAGTGCTTGACTCAGTGCTAAACTGTACTTTGGTAACAATTTTTAATAGAACAAAAAAGACATTGCGAGGTTTATTTTATTCTATTTTAACATTTTTTAAAATTCTTAAAGGTATCAATGTCTCTCTGAAGCATGTTATTCCTGTTACAGATACTTCAATGGCATACAATAGTAAGCACCTTAATGAATCATTTATCGAACAAATCAGTGTATGTGGTTTTACTTTTACATCTCAATGGAGTGTGCTCAGAATTTTCTTTCTATAAACAGCAGAACTAGGTTTAGAATTATTCTTTCAGCAATGGCTAGAGAGCCCCAAATTCTGCTAGAATTCTGCTAAATTCTGTCCATGTAAACAAAACTGAAATGGTTGTCACCATCTAAGAATGAACAATTAAAACGAGGATCTAATGCAAACTGGGGATGGGGGATTCTAAGACATTTTTTTGGTGAGGAAATCATGTCCTAGCTGACACAAAGAGTGTCAGCGCATGTGTGTGTACTGTAAGGGCATGCATACCCACGTTTGCAAAGACACAGAAAAGCTAAAACGAGTTCTAAAAATAAAAAATGAATGTGGATACATAATGGAAAAGAGACATGTTCCATAAATTGGAAAATTGGGACATAGGTATATAATGGATCATGAATAGGGAAAAGAATGTGCAAAACTCAAGGCAAACACAAAAGAGGTAAAGTCTCCATCTTTATTTAAGGATGCATAATAATCCATGGTGTGCATATACCACAATTTATTAATCCATTTGTGGGCGGAGGGAGGGTGATTGGTAGGTCCACACCTATGGTGCATCTTAGAAGGGTACAGGTGAAACTTACTAAATGTGGATTATAAATGTCTGAACACAATAACTAAGAAAATGCTGTGAAGGCTATGTTAACCAGTTTGATGAAAATATTTCAAATTGTATATAAAACCAGCATATAGTACCTCACGATTACATTAATGTACATAGCTATGATTTAATTAAAAAAAAAGAATTTATCTGAAGAATTGAAAAAAAAAACTCAGGGAAAAAATGGTCATCTATACATACGTATTAAAGAAATGAAATAATTCCACTTGTGTGACAATTGAAGATGACTAAGTTCAAACCTAAATTTAGATTCAGGCCAGATACAAGGTGGAGTCCAAATCACCTAATACTCCAGCCACAGTTTTCTCTCCCTTGACCACCACTGCTCTGGGAGTTTCATAAGCTTTAGGCAGTTTGTCTTCATGGACTTTTCCTTCATTTAAAAAAAAAAATTAAAATTAGAAAATTAAGTATTTGGTTTCACCTAAAAGTTAATTTTCTTCTCCAGTTTCAAAAGAAATCAAAACATTTTTGTGCGTACACAATAATTTTGGGACCCTCAGCTGTGGGTCTACTGTGCCTACTGGGGAAGTCCACCCAGACTTTAGCATTAAACATATGAATGTGGAATTCTGAACCCAGTTTCATAAATCAATTTTTTTCTCCTGTAGGTTAATCTGACAAATGTGGAAACAGCTTCAAGAGTAATGTTATGTGACTTTTTCAGTCTCAAAGAGTTAGTGTCATACCACAAATATTTCTTAGGTCATCAGATTTCCCCTTGCACTGTCCTGAAGTCTCTTGCATAATTTAGTAATAAATTGATGTTGTTATGATTAAAATTTACACTTTAAGGCTCTCATCTGGGAGACATCCCAGCTAGCTGCCAGTTTTCTGAGTACAGATAAGACAGATACACTGGAAGTGGGAGGAGAATGAACTAAAGACCTCTTGCAAATATTTGGACACATATAGTTAGGTTCTGGGTAAAGAATATCTGTTCAAAACATTGAAAAACATGGGTTAGACATCTAAATTCCGTAGACTGCTTTTGATTTGAAACTGTTTTATATGTTTTACTTTAAGCACATATTTGCCATTCATGTCCTCTTAAGAACAAAGGTTGAATAGTTAAGTTTCCTTTAAAAAAAAAAAGCATCCAATGTACTCAGTACTATTCTGAAACCAATTTACAATCACTCAGACTTTCATATGCAAGTTAAATCACAACTATATCCCAGGATAAAGGAGGGAAGAAAGGGGGCTGGGAGGGGAGGGGAGAGGTTTGATGGAGGGAGGGTAAATGGTGGGACCACAACTATGGTGCATACTGCAAGGGTAGATGGCAGATCTATTAAGCATTGAGTATAAATGTCTTAACAATAATTAAGTAAATGAGGTTATGGCTGTATTACCTAGTTTGATGTAAGCATTCCAAATTGTATTTAAAAATAAGCACATTGTACCCCATAAATGCATAATGTATACATGATCTATAAGTTTATGACTTAATAATAAAAAAAAGATTTAAAAAAAATCAACAACTGTGTCAGTGGCCAGCAGAAGGAAAGTTGCAATGAGTTAATAATGTAAATTTTTTAATATAAAAGCATTTTTTAATTTTCATTAACAATATGGATGATACATTAAACGGAATCTTCCCCCGACATAACCCCCTGACACAGATTTTACCACTCAATCCCTTATTCCTATTCGGCAATTCCAACTAAAATCGAGTTAGCAGTTTTTCATGTGGTAATTTGTATAATTTCCCACTTCAATAAATTTTGGCTTTTGTGCATGTATGTGTGACTATGTTTTGTAGTGTATTTTTTGTTTCATCCATGGGGAAATCATTACTATCCATTAGAAAGTATCAGAATGTCTGTTTTGGTGAATCATTTCGTGCCCGAGTCCAGTGTAATACTAATCAAACCACTACAACAAAAACTGCACTTATTAAAGACAATGAAATTTGTAAGCTTACAAACATTAAAAGAGATTATGCATTGGTTCTTGCAACAATTATGTACTTGATCTGTATTCAATCACAGTTACTGTGGGAACCTGAGATTCATCATTTCAGTAAGAATTTGGTGGGCTAAGATGATCAGTGCAGAAACAAAATGGAACATTGAAATTTGGGACCATTAAACCACAGTCTATAAAGTATTATCCATTCAGTAAATTGCAAAGCACTATTTGAAGCAGAATGGCACCCAGCATTTCCTATCCTCCTTGCAAAGGTGGTATACCTTTTGCATACCCGCCTCTATGCTTCAGGGCTGCCTCCTAAATTTCTTCATGGCAATGTTTACTACATGGTGTTACACACTCATGCTTTGCCCGTTTCCTTAATGGACATTCTACAACTTGGAGGAAGGTATCATTTTATTGCTGTGTGTATTTGTGTGTGTGTGTGTGTGTCCCTTTAATAACCTCTAATGGACCGGGTTCATCAAGGAAAAAATTTTCTTTTATCTTCTCCTGCCTCTATTGATACAAGGGGAGTGGTGCCCTAGCCAGCACAGCCAAGGAGGATCTGCTCTCTCCACCCTGGGAGTGTTGGTGCCAGGGCAGTCCACAGAGGAACCAGTGGGTTGGAAGGGCCAGACAACGGCTAGAGGACACCTCCAAGCTGCCAGCTGTGGGAGCACCAAGGAGTCTGCCCTGGCCTCTGTCTCCCTTGCACTTGAAGTTTCCCAAGCCTGGTCAATTTCTTGTAAGTTTCCTAGGCCTGGGATCATGAAGGGATTGTACCGATTCCTTTGTTGGGCTACCTATACACCCCTAAACAAAGGATCCAGGGGAAATTTTTTTCTGACTTGTCTTTTTCCCTCTGCCAGTACTTTAGTACTTTTTATCTGTATTATTTTCTGTAAAATAAATTCTGTTTTATCACTGATGTGTGGTCCATGGATTCATTCTTCTAGTCCCCAAGACCAAGAGCTACTTAAGAAGAAATTCTAATAACACTACCACCTAAAAATATGTATAGTAGACACCTTAAGGCAGGGAGGTGGAAAAGAGATATAAAAAAATGTTAATAGTTTATTTAGATTGAGTTTTTTTACATTCTTGCCCCTAAATCATCTAGGGAGTGAGAATAGGAGTCATAGGGAGAAATAAGTCTTCAAGCCCAACTTTCCAAAATAGGAACTTCCTGAATTCATTCACTGCTTCTTAGGATTTCTTTTGTAAATGTGTATATTCACCCTTTCTAATATAGCCCATTATTATCAACCTCATATCTGATCTTAGAGTACAGAACTTTTATCTGATAACGAATCTATAAAACGTGGATTTCAAATTTTTAAAGAAGATATGGGAAGAAAAATCATCAGAAAGGAAATGAAACATCTCTGCTCTATCAACAGGAAAAGACATCAAATATAAGGAGATACCAAGATACCAAATATAAGCAGATACCAAGCTTTGTATACTGGAAGTGTCAGTTTCTGCTTTCCTTATCTTTAGTTGTGAAGATCATTCAAGCCTACCTGCACTTTTTATCTTTTAATTCTAACACAAAACAAAAAAGCACTATATATACAGAAAATAGAGAAGAAAACCCTCCTCAAAGTGTTCATTGAAGGTATCATTACTCTGATTCCCAAACAATAAAGGATATAATTATAAGAGGAGAAAAACAAAACAAAATTGAAGAACAATAACCTTTATGAAGATATACAAGTTCTCACCAAAATATTGACAAGTAGAACACAGCACTATGTGAAACATATAACATATACTGATTTTATTTTAGTACAAAGTTGGTTCAACATTCAAAACCCAATCATTTTAATTGTGATATCAATAGATTAAAAAAACTTGTGTTCCTTTTTGTATATGAAGAACTCAAAACTTTGACATTTGACAAAACATTGACTTTTACAAAACTTTGACATTTGTCATGATAAACTTTCTCAACTAAGTAAGAACAAAATTTAACTTAATCTTATGCAGAGCACCTACAAAATCCTACAGCT
This sequence comes from Arctocebus calabarensis, assembly GCA_963573935.1. Classification (NCBI taxonomy): domain Eukaryota; kingdom Metazoa; phylum Chordata; class Mammalia; order Primates; family Lorisidae; genus Arctocebus; species Arctocebus calabarensis. The sequence goes on from CAUYON010179744.1 coordinate 39,366, forward strand.
AGCATACTTAGTGATGAGAAACTATAAGTTTCCCCCTATATAATCAATAACAAGATGCATATATCTGATTCTACCACTTGTACTCAACTTTAAACTGGTAGTCTGAGGCAAAGAATTAAACCATGTCGAGGAGATAAAAATAGAACTGCCTCTGTTTGATAAAGCTATGATTATAAACTTAGAAAATCCCAGAGAATTTACTAGAAAAGCCACTAATATAATAAAAAAATTACCAAGTTCACATGAATACAAGTTTTTTTTTAACATACTAAAAAGTAGCAATTGTAAACTGAAATAAAAACAAAAACCTTATCAATTAACAAAGCACAAAAATCATGCAATATTTTTGATAGAAATGAAACAAAATATATCCAAGAACTATATGCTGAAACTTTTACATTTTTAATTGGTAAAGATTTCTTAGAGATGATATTAAATCATAATGCATAAAATAAAAGAACTGACAAATTTGACTTTATGAAAATAAACTCTTCACAAGACACCACTAATAAAATGAAAATAATTATGAACTTAGGGAAGTAATTGCAAAACACATATCGTGTAAAGCATTTATTCATTCTACATAAAGAATCTCAAAACTCAACATTAAACATAAACAACCCTGAAGAAGTGGACAAAGACATTGTGATCAAGGAAATGCCATGAAGGATATCTGTAACAGTATGATCAAAATATTTCTGAATGTATATGAATCATGCCCTGTGATTGCACCAATGTACATAA
>CAUYON010179751.1:0-64570 GCA_963573935.1 Arctocebus calabarensis
TCACAGCTCACAGCAACCTCCAATTCCTGGGCTTAAGCGAGTCTCTTGCCTCTGCCTCCCAAGTCGCTGGGACCACAGGTGCCCACCACAACGCCCGGCCATTTTTTGGTTGCAGCCATCATTGTTGTTTGGCGGGCCCGGGGGCTGGATTCGAACCCGCCAGCTCAGGTGTACATGGCTGGCGCCTTAGCCCGTTGAGCCACAGGCGCCGAGCCAGGGAAGACTTCTTAGAATGGAAGACAGTGGGATTGGGCCTTGAAAGAGTGTATGATCCTGTAGTTTAGAAGGGGATCCCTCCTGACAAATGTGGCTGAGGTTATGTGGACTTCCCAAAGTGACATCTGCCTTGTCCCCTTGCCTCTTGGTCTCTAGTAACCATCTAAAAGTTTCTTTGAAGCAGTCCTGAGCGTGGGACTCTCAGCTGGGAGCTGGCCTGGAATCCGGGTCCTTGGTGTTGGCCATGGTGGGTGCCCGGTGGTGATGGGTTGAGTCTCTCTTCTGAGGGGTTCGGAGGAGGGCTAGGGCCCAGGCGCTGTGCCCACCAGGAGACCTGTGGGTGGCAAGGGAAACTTTCTTCCCAGTTCTCTCCCAGCAGCCAGCTCCTTTTCCCCAACCCCGAGTGGCGGCTCTCTGGGCCGGAAACAATGTGCTTTCTCCACGCCTAAGAGTGGAAGTCAGCAGTTTGGCACCGTCTGGCTGGCAGCCTCCACCGGCTTCCTTTGGCACTTTATTGGCAAAGGCGGTGACATTTCTTTCAGTTGGGTGGGTGGAGCTGTTATGCAAACTCCCGCTCTCCTCATTCGCCAGATGAATATTCATGACTCAGGCAATCTGTACCAGCCAGACTTTCCTGAGGGCGGCAGCTTTTCTTCTCTTCCTCTCTCTCTTTTTCTTTCTCCTTCTCTCCTTCCCAGCTCTTTGGAAAGCTGAAGTGCAGCTATATTTAATTTACAAATACAGAGTTGTTTAGCTTGCCTTTTGAGGTGTAGCCATTGGGGAGCTGCTGGGGACTGGGGACGGGATAGGGATGCTTGGTCCTGACCCTGTGTCTCCGGGCACCAGTGTGCAGCACCTGGGTCCTGGGAAGCCTCAGGGCACCGGAGGACCCTTTGAGCATGGCAAAGGGGTCCCTCAAGGCTACAAGGATAGCAACTCCTGCCATCCTGTTCCATGCTGGTCTCCAAGGTCAAGGTGGCAATTCTTGGGCAAGGGTGTTTTCCTGACCAATTCATGGGCCAGACCAGCATATCACACCATCTGTTTCCTGCCTGTTGAGGCCACCCAGACCCTGCTCCAAGTTCTAGGTCAAAGCCCAAGAGGCCCTGAAGTATTTGCTAGTTATTGGCTTTCCAACCAAACACCCTGCTCCAAGTGGGGTCCAATTCCTTGGGGATATGCTGCTCCCTTTCCGGGAAGGTCAGTTACCTTACTTCTTTTGTCTCTTTCTAAAGAGACATCAAGAGCTCTGGTGGAAGGGTCAGAATTTCCAGAATTTTCTGGGAAATTTGGTCTTAGCGAGGATGTGCTCGCGTGAGTACATCTTGTGTGCATGTGTATGTAAATATTTACGCACAGCTTAAGTGAGTCTGTATGCCTACATCTATGTGCGAGTGTTTGAGTGTGTGTCTGTATGTGTAAGGGCGTCAATGTGTATGTCGCAGGAAGTCTGGGAATGTGTGCATGTGCGAATGTGCCTCTCCAGTTAGAGATAGAGATGCGTGTGTACCTCTGTGGGTCTGGGGGTGCGGAGATGTGAGTGTATGGGAGGGTGTGTTAAGGGAATTGAAGGTGCAAAAGTGAGAGTTGGAGAGAGCAGCAGAGAGAGAGAGAGTGTGTTTGTGTTAGGGTGTGTTCCTTATGACCTCCAGTCCCTTCCAGACCTTTTTCTCTCCAGGAAGGTGGAGGGGGACGTTCCTCTCTTTGCAAGTGTTACAGATTCTATCCAAGGACATGAACAGAAGGTTTTCCAGCACAGAGCATCCTGAAATTACTTTATATTCCCCCCTCCTTGTTTCATCTAATCAAAATAGCAGCCTTAGGTTGGCCCATTCTCCCTGCCCACTGCTTAGATTTGGGGGGGGTGAGAAGGGCCGTCTTCTCTGACCCCCTCTGGGGGCACCTTGCAGCCCTGAGCCAAGGAGCTGTCTTCCAAATCTCCTTTTTCCTCGGCGGCCCATGCTTAAGTGGCAAGAGCCAGCTGCCTCCCTGCCTGCCAGCAACTGCCAAGCCTTTCCAGAACCCACATCCAGGCCCGGCCTCATTTACAAATATGCAAATTTGCATCTTTTCTGGTATGCAAATGGAGACACGAGAAATAGCTAATTAGGGTCAAAAGAAGCATTCTGAACCAATTAGTTGTAGGGTTGATCCCTTTCTGCTGGGAGGAGCCTGGGCCTTCCTGCTGCCTTCCCAGCCCTGGCTCCTGGATACTTGCACTCTTTCTGGGTCCTTTCTGGCTGGGACCTTGACTACAAGAGCACAGAAGCAGAAATTAACACACAGATCCCACTCCCACCTCTGACTCTGAGCTGTGTCCCTGGACTGGCTTGCCTGGACCTCAGGCTTTTCCTCTGTAAAATGGAGTGGTGACAGTGACTGTCTTGTCCCAAACTATCACCCTCCATAGAGACACTTGGGAGGACTTGAATGTAAATGGCCTTTGAAAACTGTACTAAAATTTCTTTGAGAGAGACATGAGTTTTACTCTTAGGAAATACCCTTGATCTCATGTAATTGTCACATCAGCCCTCTGAATTAGATGAATTCCATGGAGTGACAGGATGGCAGTAGATTTCATTCTTTGTGTTAACTCCGGCTAGTTATGAATGACTGTTCAGAGCAGTGTGTTGAGAAGGATTCAGAGGCCAAGTCTGGATTCGCCGAAAAAGGAAATTGCAGTCTGTTAGTGATGTCTACTGGGGCCACTGTTTGGGCTCTGGCAGGTCACATGCTGCATATATATTGAGTATGAACGATCTGGAATTTGGAGCAAGAACCTGGGTTCCAGTACTGTCCACTTCCTTGATTAAGTTATCACACTTACCCTCCCAGGGCTCAGATTGTACAGATTAAGAAAGGGAAGGTTTGGCAAAATCTTTCTGTCATCTGGGAGGGGATGTCTATTTAATTGACATGTCAGTGGGGCAAGCATTTCATCCCATTTCACAGGTGAGCAGCCTGAGGCCTGGAGAGGGTGAATGACTTGGAGAAGAAGCTGGCAGCCTCGCCAGGCAAGCCTGCACGGCAGCTGGGGCTGCTCTGTTCTCTGCCACTACAAGATCCTGTCTCCCTCTCGCCAGCCCCAGGCTGATGCCCCAAGCAGGCTGCAACAAGCCCTGCTGGCTTGGCTCCACTTCTGGGTGTGAAATTTGGCTGAGTTGGCACCTGGGAGAATGGGGCAATTGCTGTCCTGGAGCCTAGGGCCTGGGCCAGGGCCAGTGGGCAGACGAAGGGATGGTGGGGTGGGTCTGAGTGCCAGGGATCTCGCCAAAGCTGGGCAGTTGGCAGGAGTGGGGTGGAGAGGATTTGGCTTGAGGACAGCCTACTCAGAGAAGCTGAGAGCCGGGGCCTGAGCTAGAACAGAGCTCCACAGTGTGTATGTCTGCCTGGCTGTTGGCAGTGCCTGAGCACATCGGCCAGTGTCTCTGAGAGTGTCTTTGTATGTGTGCATGTGTCTTGAGGATGTATCTGGGTGTGGGTATTCTTATAAATGTGTGTGTGCACGCCTATCAGTACAAGGCAGATACATCCACAGTGTGGTGCACATTTATGTGTCCAGGTGTGTCTCTGTGTCGGTATAAACCTGCACATCTGTGTATAAATAAACTTCTTGCCTGTACACATCTATCACTGTTCGTGTATGTGTGCTGTACATTTCTGCCCTTCCCTGCCAGTCCGTACATTTCTTTCAGTATCTGTGCTGGTGAGTCCGTATTAGTGAGTGTCTGGACACCTCTGTTGGTATCTGTGGACATGGGTCCATGCGTCACTGCACCCCTGCATCAGCTTGCATGTCCTTTATGTCTTATACTTGTACATATGTCTGTGATGTACATGTGTCGGTTAGTGTCTGCAGCTGTCCCCTTTTGTTAGTGCGTTTCCGAGTCTGTACATCTACTTGGGTGTTGGTATCTGCTTCAAGATTCAGGAATGGCTGTATCAAGATGAGCAAGATGGAAATTTTTTTTTTTTTTTTTTTTTAGATAGAGTCTCACTATGTCACCCTTGTTACAGCTCGCAGCAACCTCAAACCCTTGGGCTTAAGCAATTCTCTTGCCTCTGCCTCCCAAGTAGCTGGGACTACATGCGCCTGCCACAACGTCCAGCTATTTTTTGTTGCAGTTGTCATTGTTGTTTAGCTGGCCCTGGGCTGGGTTTGAACCTGCCACCCTTGGTGTATGTGGCCCCACTACTGTCTGGAAGACCTGCCTCCTTGGACTTCAGAGTGCCACTGCCTCAGCTCCACTGCTTGTCTGTCGATGATCCCTTCCTCCACGTTGTGCTGTTTCTGAGATTTGACTTAGGGCACTCTGTCTGCGTCTAGATTCCAGCCTTCTGTGGCTGGACCTCCCTGCTCATCCTCAGGCAGCCCTCCCAGATCTGGCTGCTCTCATGTGCTGTCCTCTACTCTAAGCTGCTGAGAGATCCTTCCAAGGTAGGGCCTGGGTCAGATTCATCCCTGCCTGGCCCATGGATCCCTGGCCCACAGCAGTGCTGAAGGATGATTCTGCTAAGAAACAGGAAGCCCCAGCTCACATGTTGTGATTATGGGAGGATGGGGGAAAATCCTCCCCATCCTCCCTTTTCCTTGCAGGCCTCTACCTTCATTGATGATTTTGGATGCAGTTTAAAATAAAAATATTGATTAAAAATTGGAAGCTATATAAATAAAAATAAAAATGCTTAATACTAATAAGTATCACTTGGACTTTAACATGAAGAGAAAGCATGTTAAGATGACGTTTTATGGACAATTCCAAATAAGCATGGCGTTCTCAGCTGGTAAGTACCTTGATCTTGTTCCCTTGTCTTGGGTTTGGTGGCTGGATGTTTTCCTCATTGGAGTTCTGACGAGGCCGGCAGGGATGTGGAGTTTGAGGAGTTTGGGCTTTAGGTTTGGATAAGCCTGAATTGAATCTCTCATTTACTAGCTGGGAGAACTTTCCAAACCTGTTTCCTTATTTGCATAATGGGGGGAAAGGCCCTACTTCATACGGTGATTGTGGGGTTGAGAGAAGAAGGTAAACAGGGCCAGGAGCAGTGGTTGGCATCTGTCATTCCACCTTCACATACAGCCTGAATCCAGCCCTCCCTCTCCCCCATTGCCATGGCCAGGGGCCGTACCCAGTGGTCTAGTCATTACTCTGCACCCACAGTGATCCTGTTAACATTTAACTCATAGCACATCGCTTTTCTGCTCAAAACCTGCAGTGGCTCCCATGTCATCTGGAGTAGAAGCCAAGGTCATCACAGAGGCCTCAAAGCTGTACATGATCAACTTGCACCCCAACCCCACACCAATTACTGTCTCTGCGCTTCTCCCCCATCCACTTCCCTCCAACCACACTGTTCCTGAATGTTCCTGGCACATCCTGCCTCAGCACCTTTGCATGTTTTTTTTGTTGGAATACTCGGCCCTCAGAATTCCTCCTGGTCCCCTCCATCACTCCCTTCAGTCTTTACTCAAGTGTCACCTTCTCTAAGAGGAACACCCTGCTCTTTCTGATTTATCTGTGGCATTTTACCACCATCTAGTGTGACATACTTTTTACTTAATTATTTTCTATGTTGTTTGTTTCTTCCCCAAGAGAATGTAAGCTCCTTGAGAGCAGGGAGTTTGGTCTTTGTTTTTCCCGTCTGGAACAGTGTCTGGCAAATATTGGATGCTTAATAAATTTTTGTTGAAATGAATGAATCGCTCATCATTTTGGAGGGTACCAAAACATAGGAGTGGCTGTCTATCAATTTGGGCAATCAAAGGGCATCATCCTCATTCTCCCACAATTTTGAAAGAGGATGACTTCGAGATTACTTCATTAGTGAGGCAGTAGAGGCCCCTGGAAAGGAACCTGCCTTGAGGTCCTCCTGCTTGGGGCAGGCGGCTCAGGAGAAAACACCTATGTGTTGATTCTGGCCTGGGAGTCAACAGTGAGTCCACTTGGAGTGCTCCCTGGCAGTGCCTGCTCCCTGGCATCCCCCCTCTGTTAGCTCCCTGCCCAACCCTGAAGGTGTTATTGAAGGCCAAGGTGGTCCTTCCTGGCGGGCGAGGCTCAGGCAGGCCTCCCCATGGAGGTAAGGGCACTGGGACCTGGAATAAACTCAGACTCAGACTGGGCTCAAGGTAGGAGCCCAGCCAGCACTAGAAGGTTGAGGGAGGATTAGTTACCAGAAGGGCATGGGCTGGGCACTGTAGGCTCAGGGAACAGTGCGGGCAGAGCTGAGTGTGTAGGACGCACTTAGCGTGCCGGGGTGGGGCACAGGGTGTGGCCAGAGCGTGTCTGCTTTACCTGGTGAGAACTTCCTGAAACCAGGATTGGGTCTGATCCATCTATGTCTGTGTCTCTAGTGCTTGGAACACTGCCCAGTCCTCTCCGGTGCCACTGATGTCTGCTGGGCACTTGGGAATCAGGTGGTCTGGTCACCTCTGATGGTGCAGGCCAGACCTCAGAGCAGGTCTTGGAGAGGCCATGGGTGTGGGGTTGCTAGATGGGAGGATGGTCTTTTCTCCTTTACATTTGAAGTAGTTTCTTCTGCAGTAGGCATGAGGGTTTCTCCAGAGCTAGGGATGTACTCACCTGGACACACATGGCCAAACATGGCTCTGTCTGGATTCTAGAATAGGGTTCTTAACTTTTATTTTTTCTTCAGAGTCTAACTCCTATTTATTTATTTATTTTTTGAGACAAAGTCTCAAAGTATTGCCCTCCATGGAGTGCTGTTGTGTCACAGCTCACAGCAAACTCAAACTCCTGGGCTTAAGCGATTCTCTTGCCTCAGCCTTTCAAGAGGCTGGGACTACAGGTGCCCGCCACAAGGCCTGCCTATTTTTTTGTTGCAGTTGTCATTGTCATTTGGCAGGCCTGGGCTGGGTTCGAACCCTCTAGCCTCTGTGCACGTGGCTGGCACCTTAGCTGCTGAGCTATAGGCACTGAGCCTTTTTTTTTTTAAAGCCATGAATTTCCATAGCACAGTTCTCAAATAGTGTTTTTAAATGCAGAAAATTAGATACATAGGATTACAAAGAAACCTCATTCTATTGAAACATGGCTCCGACCATAGACCCCAGGTTAAAATGGGCAGTTATGCTCTTTCTGAAGACACATATTCCACTCTCTATAAACAGAGCTCAAACCCTGGCTTCTCCTGCACACTTGGAGGGTGGAATTTGGGGGTGGGGGGCATTTGTGCATTTGCAGGGAGGGCTGTCCTGGGGAAGGGGAAGTAATTATGTCCTGAGACGTGTGGGAGGCAGAGTTGGATTCCTTGGGAGAAGCTACCGGGAGGCGGTTAGCCAGGCTGTCTGTGACAAGGAGTGAGCACCCCATCTTCAGAGGCGGCAAGCTGGAGACCCATCTGTCCCAGATTCTGAGGTCAGGATGGTGTGGTTGGTTTGTGCCCAGTAGGGAGAGGATTTTGGTTGATTTCCCCTCATCTTTTGGAGGGAACTTTAGGAGGTACCCAGGGTTGCAGGATCTTTCTTCTCTGCCAAGCCCTGAGCCACCCAGGCAGCCCTGGGAATGACAGAATAGCCACTTTCTGCTGGCTTCTGCCTGCAGCCTGCGTCACGTCAGTTTTGCCTCAGAACTGGTAGCTGCACTTGGTCTTTTTAGGACACTGGGGTTTGGGCAAAGTGGACTCCTTGCTATTCTTAGTCTCTCCCCTTAAACCACTCCGGGGGCAGGGCGGGTTGTAAAGTCTCCGCCTAGCCTCGTGCACAGCGGTCTAGAGTTGCAGTTCTGAGTCTGGGGTGGAATCCCTCCTTCCTTCCTCTGTGGTATTGTCACCATCCCAGCAGGTTCACGGCCTTCAACATCACCCCAGGCAGTCTTTGAAACTGTCCAGTCTAACTCCCCCGTGTGGGAGTGTGGACGCGGCAGCTGAGGCCCAGAGGACAAGGGCTTTGTCTGAGTCACATAGCCCCAGGTGCCAGGGCTTATTCCCGACTCCTAGTGCCTGACTCATCTGCTGTGCCCGAGAAGGGAGCGGTGGCAGGGAGAAGGCGGCCTTGGGTCCCCTTTGACAAACACATCATGCTTCCCACCTAAACTTTCTCGGTGGGCGGGGAGCTAGGGACTGGTCTATTAGCTTTCTCCCGCTGTCCCCTGAGGGTACATTTGTCTGTTTTGCATTTTTCCAGGCTGTAGTTAGACAACTCCTGGTCCTGGGGGGAGCACTGCAAAGAGAAAATGTCAGGGCGACACGCCGCCGAGATAACATTAGCGAAATATCAAGTCCTTTATGATGTCAGGAGGGATTCCTTCCCGCTGCCGAAGCTGCCTAATGACATCATAAAACGGGCCTGCAGCAGCCTCAGTCCCCGCCGAGTCATCAATCAGACCGGTCTGTGGAGGGCCCCAGATTGCAGAGAGGGGGGTGCAGGATTTTAAACTCAGAGGAGGCCCCAGCACTGTTATGAACTGAAGACACAGACTCAGTAAAGTGTCAGCCGCCAGGGCAGTGCCCCTCCATAGCTGACCTGGGTGTTAGGGGACCCGCATTGCCCCTTGGCCCCTCAGAGATCTTGAGGCTGAGTGAGTTGGCTGCCAAGGGGCACTGATTCCTCCCGGGGAGGATGGCACCCAGCCTGGAGTCCCTTGGGGGTGCCCGGTGAGGGAGGGGTGTAAGCCAGCATTCCTGTTTGCTAACGGCTAACCTGCCTGCCCAGGAGCACACATGACTCCAGGGGGCATGCTGCTTATCCCTTGGTACAACGGGACCCAGAGTCACCCCTCTAGAGATAGGTGGAGGAGGTCTTTGGCTCCTCTGTGGCTGGCGTGCACTCCTGCGTTGGCCTGAGTGTGCGCGCGTGTGTGTCCGTGCACACTCAAGCTGTGTGCCTGCTGTCTGTGTTTGTGTGTGCCTGAGTCTCTGTCTGCCTGGTTACCTCTGTCCATTCACATGCTTGTGCTTATGCACACCAAGGTGTCTGCAGATGTGAGAAAAGAGGTGTGGAAGGGACGAGGAGGACTACACGGGTATGTGTGTGTCCTCATGCCAGGCTGAGTATGAGAATCATCTTGGGGAGATTGTGAAAACTACCCAGGCCCTGTTCTAACCTTAGATCAATTAAATCAAGATCTCTGGAGCTAGGTGCCAGCTACTGGTATTTTTAAAGACTTCCTAGGGGATTTCTAAAGTTGAGAACCAGGGGTGTACACAGCCTAAGTGTGGTTTGAGGATTTGCAGCATTGGCCTCACCTGGGAGCTTCTAAGAAATGCAGAAAATCAGACCCTAGGCTGGACTTCCTGAATTGTAACCTGCATGTTCACCCTATAATCCATATTTGAATAGGATCCCCAGGTAATCTGTACATCCATTAATGTTTGGGAAGAGCAGAGCAGTGCTTCTCAATTTGAGCATGGAACAGAATATAGTTTAACAAACCCTTTGGGGTGATTCTATTGCAGAATTTCTGATTCAGTGGCTCTGGGGTGGTGTCCAGAAAGTGCTTTTCTGACAAGTTCCCAGGTGATGCTGCTACTGCTTCAAAGGGACCCCACTTTTAGAACCACTAGCATGGCCTGAGCATGGGAAAAAGGCTGATAGGAGGGGAAGGGAGTGGAGGGATACGTGTGGGAGAGAGGAGGAGAGGACGTCCCAGGCACCTCGGAAGGTGATGCTCCTCCCAAAGAGTCTGCCCTGCCATTATCGCAGGGCCTCAATTTCCCTGCTTTCCCCCTGGTCCAAACTTGCTTTTGGACTCTGGAGCCAGGCCAGGGTTGGCTAGTAAAGGGAACAGGAAACAGGGGCAAGTGTCCTGAGAACTGGTGGCACTTGCTCCCACCTTTCTGATCCCTGGAGAGCCTCCCTCTGCCCCTTTTCTGTTAATAAAAAGGAGCCAGGGTTGGATTCTTCTTTGGTTCCTGAGAGCTCCTAGCTCTGCAAAGTGCCCACCTGCCTTCTGGGGTCCAGCACTTGGTGGGGGCTTGATAATTAGGGCAACTGTATATCTAGTTTGCCCGGGACAATCATTTCACGATTGTCATCCTTTCATTCTCAAAAGTTTGCATGATAAGACTTTGGCTTCCCTGCTAATAATGGTTTCATTTGATTGAGGCAGAGGTGAGGAGGCCAGGAGGAGGGGCAGTGACTGAGCTCTTCCCAGGAGCTCTCCGCTGGGTGCCCTGCCCCCTTGCCTGGCTTCCTGGGTGAGGGGTGGGAGTGAGGGTCCTTCCTTGGATGCCTGCTCATGTACTTGTTTAGCCTGGCTGTGGTGTGCTGAGGAGCTGGCTCTGTCTGTCTGCCTGTGCACCTGGTAGGGCGGCAGGAGGTGGGGTGCGGATGGGGTAGGAGCAGCTGCCAGGCAGGCAGAGGCTCGGTGGCAGCCCCCGTCTTGCCTGGGGCCGGTCTGTAGTATCAGCACCTCTTTTGCCCCATCTCTGCCTGGGGAAGATGAGGGCTGAGGGAGGAGATAGCGATCAGCTGGAATACCAGAGGTGTGAGACAGGCATGACCTCACCAGGGTGTGCCTGCGCTCTGCACCCTGCCAGGACACCCTCCGCCCTCTCCCAGGTACCCCCGGGTGGGGTTAACCAACAAGCTTCAGCCAGCCACAGCAGGGGCATCCCAAAGTGCTGGCTGGGTCCCATCCAGGCTCGGGAAGGGAACTGGCTACCTGTTTTGGAAGCAGCCTATAGGGAACCCTGAGGCCCCTAGGGAGATTGTGTACCCACTGCCTCTGTCACTGGGGGCCAAAGCTTTGAGGGAGCAGCATGAGGTAGAGCTGGGTCTTGGGAGAGCAATTTAGGACTGAAGTTGCGTGCTATGGTCTGGAAAGAAGGAAAGTCGGTACTTTCAAATACCCAAGGGAGGCCTGCCTCCGCTTGGGATAGGCGGTGAAAGCAGGAAGAGGTAGGCCCAGCAGCGTGCGCCAGCAGAAGGTGCCTACTGTCCGGCACTGTGCTAGCAAGCACCACTTTGCCATCACTGCCTGAAAAGCTGGAAGAGACTGTGGGAAGTATTTACCAAGCCTAATATATTCAAACGCCTCCTGGTAACTTCGGATTCTTACTGAACTCAGAGGTTCCCATTGTGGTAAGATGGGCTGGCAAAGTTAAGGGTTGACTGTGGGCTTGGTGGAGGGTGCACCCTAGCAGCTGTGAGTGTCCTGGAAATCCATGGACAAGGGCTATAGGAGAAAATGCCCGCAGCCCTGTCTGCTGAGAGGCTGGAGCTGAAAGTGAGCTGCACCCCACAGTGGGGTTGGGGATAAGCCTTCTGGCTAGGGGCTGCCTGCAGGTCCCTCCCAGCTGCCTATTGTCACTTGGTGGTCCCCATTTACCCCTGTAAGCATACTCAGGCCCTGTCCCACCCCAGTCTGCAACTGCACCCATTCCACCCCTATGCACACTTTTACCTAACACCTTCATGCTCCATGCCCACATGCACAGAGGGACTAGGGGATCTCACCCTGGCCCCGTGCACAGAGAGTGTCCTCAACATCTTTTTTTTTTTTTTTGAGACAGAGCCTCAAGCTGTCACCCTGGATAGAGTTCTGTGGCATCACAGCTCACAGCAACCTCCAATTCCTGGGCTCAAGCCAGTCTCTTGCCTCCGCCTCCCAAGTAGCTGGGACCACAGGCGCCCGCCACAACGCCCGGCCATTTTTTGGTTGCATCCGTCATTGTTGTTTGGCGGGCCCGGGCTGGATTCGAACCCGCCAGCTCAGGTGTACGTGGCTGGCGCCTTAGCCACAGGCGCCGAGCCTCCTCAACATCTTTGCATAATGAATGAGGGGATTTACCTGTGAGCTGAGGCCTTTCCTGGCCATGCTCCTTTTCTGCGGGCTTAGAGTCTCAAACTCAGTAGGGAATGGGGGAAGGAAGACAGTTAAAGACCACAATTCCTGCTTTTCAGAGCACCTGACCTCATGGATCTGAGCTGCTGTCCAGAGCACCTTTCCCCACATGTGCTTATAAGGGACCCAGCTGTACCTCTGAGTATCACTCTCTGAGTCATTTATTCACTTCAGCAAATGTTTCCTAGGCTTTCTACATGCCCAGCCTTCTGCTGAGCTCGGGGTCCCAGAGACAGAGAATAACTAACCACTTTCAAACAATACCTAGTGACTAGGTGTCGCCCATTGCTCAATGGGTAAGGTGCCTGCCACATACACCCAGCCCAGGCTACCTAAAAACCCACAATGACGATTGCAACAACAACAACAAAAATAGCTGGGTATTGTGGTCGGTGCCTGTAGTCCCGGCTACATGGGAGGCTCAGGCAAGAGAATTGCTTAAGCCCGAGAGTTTGAGGTTGCTGTGAGCTGTGAAGCCATGATACTCTACTGAGGGTGACACAGTGAGACTGTCCCCCTCCCCCCAAAAATCTTAAAACCAAAAAAATAATCCCCAGTGACTCTGGGGCTTTGGAAGCCCCTCAGGCTGGCCACCACCCTGTCCTGGAATTATACCTCTCCTGGACCCCTCCCTGCCTGTTCATTCCTGCTTCCACCTTCACGAGAACAGAGCTTTTCTCTGCCATGTGACAGCCACTCTCCTCCTCCTTGTCATTCTCTTCCAACCCCTTCTTTTCCTTCTTCGCACTGGCTATGGATGGATGACAGTGCCTGGACACCTAGTCATGTCTTCTTGGTTCTGGGGCAGTGTCAGGAGTGTCATGGAGCCCCCTGGGTCCTGCTTTGGCACCAGGAGAAACAGAGCCAGGTGGAACCCTCATGGGTGGGTGGAGGCTGTCCCTTCTGGGTTCCAGGTAAGGGTCTTAGCTTCTTGAGCCCTGAAGCATGGTGGGGCGTGGACAGGTAAAAGACAGAGGGAGAAACGAGCTGGGGAGGAAGGGAGGGACAGAGAGAATGGGAGGTAAAAACAAGAGTTACAGAAATTCACAGAGACTAAGAAAAAGAATTGGGACAAATGGACCAACAAAGAGATTCTGACCCTATCACCAGGTACTTCTAAAAGTTCCCCGGTTTTCTTAAGGATGCACTTAGGTGTGTCTCAGTGACAAGCTGCACATCCTTCCACACAGCCCTGGAATGGAGCTCAGACGGGGCCCGGGTCATGCCCGGCCTTACCAGCTAATCTTGGCACCCACCCTGCTGTGAAGGGCTGGAGGAGCCTGCAAGGAGGGGACTTTAGACACTGGTAGTGACATGTCTGTGAGGGTGTTCTGGCTCTGGGATTCTCCCATCTTCCCCTCTACAGCTCCCAACTTGCTGGGGTCTCTTTTTCTTTCTTTCTTCCTTTTTTTTTTTTTTTTTTTTTGAGACAGAGTCTCACTGTGTTGCTTTCAGTTGAGTGCCAAGACATCACAGATCACAGCAACCTCAAACTCTTGGGCTTAGGTGATCCTCTTGCCTCAGCCTCCCAAGTAACTGGGACTACAGGCCCTGCCACACCCAGCTATTTCTTTTGTTGTTGTTTAGCAGACCCAGGCCGGGTTTGAACCCGCCAGCCCTGGTGTATGTGGTCAGGGCCCTAACCGCTAAGCTATGGGTGCTGAGCCTTGTTTTAGTCTTAACACTTCTTAGCTTAAGTTTCCAGGGAGCTGTGTCAGAGATTAGAAATCAGCTTTATGAGAAATTTCACGAATTCCCAGCAGCCTCTGGCTCCACCAAACATGGGTGGTCTTCAGCCTGTCCTCAGATGCTGCAACCTGGGTCTCTTTCTTTTGTCCCCTGATGTGAGCTGGGACCCAGTGGGCCCCTTCCTCTTGTCCTGGTGAGGCTGCCATGGTGAGGGTAGGAGCGGGGGTGGGGGAGAGGGGGCTTGAGGTGAGAAGCCTAACTTTCCCCCCAGCAGAGCTGTCAAGATGCTTCTGAGTAGGTTCTGATCCAACCCAACCTGCTCTGCGGGCCTCCTGGGGCCCCTCCCTTGCCCTCTGCCAGGGGGACCCCTCCCCAGCCCTGGCCTAGATGCCATGCTAAGAGCCAAGTGCAGAGTCCCTTTTTGTCCTCAACAGCACAGCATGCACCCGCCCCAGGACAGAGGGGCCTTGGCAGGCTCCAGTCTGGTTATCTGATTTGGGGGCTGATGGGGTTTCTAATGGAAAACAATATGGTAATTTCAGAATGTTCCTGATTAGATGAAAATGATATTGCATCAAAGTTACTTCCTTAATTTATTCAGAAAATAACAAGAGAGAATTCTCTCCTAAGATCCTTAATTAAACCAGAGCTTCCACTGCAGGCAAAGCAGACTCTGAGCTCCAGGTGTGGGGAACAAAGGCCACTCCTGGCCTGAGTCTTGGAGAGCCTGCCCTCAGCTGTAGGGTCCAGGCAGGTCTTTCCAGATAGGTCATCCATTCTGCCTGGAGGGAGCACTGGTGGCAAGAGCGCAGGAGGTGAGGCCCCTTCTACTGTGGGGACCAGTGGAGCAGCCTGGCTGGAATCATTGCAGTCCCTTCCTGTCTTCTCCAACTTCATCCTGCTGGGTCCTCAGGGACCTCAATCCCCAGACACTCAGCAAGATGGAGTGCAGAGCTGGAGCCCAGGGTATCTTCAAGATAAGGAAGAGTTGGGGTGAACATGGAGGTCATGGCAGGCCAGTTAGGATCTGCGTTAGAATCAGCTTGGAGAAGCTGGCACACTCACAGAGGCTCAACTGAACATGGTTATTAGAAACAGTAAAGGATAGCGAAGCATCTGGACTTTAGCAACAGGGGCTGTGTCCACTCTTGGGCCTGATGGGGCAAGGGAAGGATGGACAGAGCTATGGCCACAGAATATCTCAGCTGGTGCCAGAATGCAGGGAATCAGAGAAGAAATGGGGACCATACTCCCGATCTCTCCTTCTCTGCCCTTGACCTCCTACTGGTGTCACATATTTGCTGGCCTACATGGGAAGGCAGAGGGTGGGAAAACCTGGGTGGCATGCTTCATAGGTGAGGCTCCTGGGGGCATCTGGGGGCACAGCAAGCACAGCTCCCCAGGCAAGGGTGAGCAGGCCTGCAACAGTCTGATGCTTCAGAACTCCTCCAGCACACTCATCCATTTTCCTCCTCATTCCTCCTGACAACAATCCTAAGTCCATATTTTTGTCTCTAGGAGGAAACAAGCTCAGAGAAGCCAAGTTGTATCTCTGAAACTACACGGGGGTGGGGTGGGTAGGGATGGGGAGGTGATGGATGTGAATTTGGTTCTGCCTCACTGCAAAAGTCCCACCGTTTCTCTTCCCCTGACATTGAAGCTTGGATATTTCAAAGTGCTAGTCTGAGTTGAGTGTTACAAAAGTTCCTGGCGTGCAAGGGGCCTGTTTAGAAGCTTCTTTGAGGCCATGAGGGAAATCCTGCCTACTGCTCATGAATGAAGATCTGGAGTGCTCTCAGTACTTTGCAGAACAGACTATAGCAGACTCCCCAGGAAACAAGAATGTCTAATTCTGGGGGGGATCTCCTGGCCTGGGGTCTGCTGGAGCAGAAGCTGAAAAAGATGCATTATTCCTGTGTTGGAATCATTTTGGAAGGAAATCTCCATCCTCCCAGGGGCCCTCTCCATTTGCCCATGTGCCTGCTGGCTACCCTGCACCAGGTTCACCAGTCTTTCCCATCAGGCACCAGGCTCCCACCCATCAGACAGTGCAGCAGGGGGGCCTGGCTGGGGATGTGGTGTGTGTAATTCTCTGGTTGGGGTTCTTGGGGAGCTTCTGACTTTGAATTCTGATGTGGCAAAGGGGTAGAGAATTATAGATCTGGGACCCTGAAATTGCAGCTGAAAAGCACCACCCCTGTAAGAGATCTCCATGGAGAGGCTGGGGAGCTTGCACGTGAGTATTCTGGGGGGCACCTGACTAGCTAGGCATCTGGGTACACACATGTGTGATGATGTGTGTGCATGGGGGAGAATTGTTAGATCATCAGGGAACCAAGGGTCAAAATCAAATGGAGTAGGGCTTGGATGGACCACACAAGGTAATAATGATAATAAAAGCAGCTAGCATTAATAGAGTACTTTCTATAGGAAAAAACTGTTTCAGACCCTTTATATACATTAACTATTTTAATCCTAAAATAGGATTAATGGTAGGTACTATTATTATCCGATTTTACAGATATAGAAACTGAGGCACAGAGAGGTTCAATGATGATTCCTAATACTGGCTGGGATCAGGGCCCAGGCCCAAATCTTGACCATTGAGAGCTGCTGCACCTCTCAGACTTGGATGGTGCGGTCCAGGCTCTGACTCACGCACAGGGGCCTGGAGCACGACTTTGATGCTCTCTGACTCCCTCATGCTCTTTGTCCCAAAAGGCTTCTCTTGGGGGGATGTGAGGTTGATCCCACAAAGTCCAAGTATCAGGCAGGTGGTCCTAACTGAGCCAAAGCAGAGGGGTGTCAAAAGGGCTTGGGTTTGGGGGGCTGTTCATCCTGGGTTGTTGGTTCATGGGCTGCCTGGAGGTGAGAAGGGGTGGTGTGTGAAGGGACTTTGCAGGCTCAGCTAAATCGTGAGCCCTTCATCCTATCACACAGGGAGTAGGAGCCCTTGGTAAGGGTCTCATGCAGGAGGTGGCAGGTTTGTCATGTATATCATTCATTTTAGAAATACCAGAAAGTCCCGTGGTATAGTGGTTAGACTAGCCCTTCCACAGTCACCTGGCAATCAAATTCCAGAGTTACTGCTCTGTAGCTGTGTGTTCTTGGGCAAATCACTCTACCTCTCTGAGTCTTGGCATCCTCATCTGGCAGTTGGGGATCACTATAATACACCTTAGAGGCTTGTCGTGATGTGTAGACTGGATAAGCCACTACAGGGCACCTTGCTCTGATATTCAGAGCTGTGCAGGATGGCAGAGAGCAAGAGTGACTATGACCTGTCTCCTTACCTGTCCCCTGCCTGTCTTCACCCTTTCCCTGGGGAAGGGATACGGCCATCTTTTGGGACTGGGGATGAAGGGTGAAGGGGAGGGGTGCTGATGAGCCTTGACTGCCTGGCAATTCCCTCTGGCCCTACCTGTCCCCTGCAGTGCTGGGACAAGATGGCGAACACTCCATCGCCCCTGCCTAGGTGCAAACCCCCCCACCCCCATGGGGTCTGGACCTGCCATTTCTCAGCCTTTCCCCCTGACTGTAGGCATTGCCCAGACCAGCCCAACTTCTCCCCTCAGGGCGGCAGCTGGGCCCCCAAGCTGCCCCTGGTTCTGGAGGACTCTGTCCAAAGCCAAGGCCAGTGGTCCCTGAGCTCTCAGACGTCACAGAGGGGATCTGAGGTCGGGGTGTGCAAGTGTTGCTGTAGATCCCTCTGCCTCCTCCTGAGGTGGGAGCTGACAAGGAAGGAAGGCAGCAGAGAGGGCCCTTCCCTTTCTCTCTGGCGCTGGGAGCCAGGGGCCTGACCCCTGGGCTAAGCTCGGCTCTCATCCCAACCCCAACTCAGAGAGTTTGCTGGCAGCAGCGTGGATGACTTTGGTGTAGTTTCTGTGGTTTAATAAGCTACAAAAACGACATTATTTTAAGCCAATCTGGATATAGCACAAAAACTCTCACCCCGTCTGTTCTGTGAAACTCAGATACCCTGACGAGAACACAGCTCACAACCAACTAATACAATATTCTACTGGGCGCGCTGTCAGCGGGCCCCACGCGGGAGCCGCTCCCTGAGGACGAGGACGGCCCTGCCGCGCATCGCACAGGCAGAGGAGGGAGGCTGCGCCCGGGCTGCGAGCAGGCGGAGGGCCGGGCTGGGGGTCGGGGCGCGGACGCTGCCCAGCCTCTCCCGGGAGCTGCACCCGCCACACGCAGCCTCTCTGGCTCCCCTGCCCCCTGCGCCGGGTCGCAGAAACGAGAGGAGAGGCCAGGAGCGGGGAGGGAAGGAGAGGGGAGGAGAAGAGGCGAGAGGAGGGGAGGAGAGGAGAGGAGAAGCGGCGAGGGGAGGAGAGGCGCGGCGCGGCGCGTTCTGGCCTGCTGACAGCAGTTCTACTCCCACAACTCACATATGTCTGATTCCGAAGCAGGGAAGTGTGTCCAATACACCCAATGCAAAGACAGGTTGTTGAATATTTTTTCTCTCATCACTAAAAAGGATTCCCTGCTGGGTGCAATCAAGATCCATAAACTCGCGGCTCGAGTCGGTGTGAAAGCAGCGCTCCAGCCCAGACTCCCTCGCTGGCGCTAAATGCAGGCTCGGGGCGGGCGGAGATGCGCAGACATCCGCTAGCAGCCTGGCCTTGCGACCGGCAGTTCCCGGCACATTAGGCAGTACGCTTATTTTGGGCTCCGCTTCAGCGGATTAACTTTCAGTGTAAAGTTTTCAGAGCTCGGGCATCGTCCCTGTGGCGTTGCCTCCCTCCACTTTTTGTCGGTACAGAACTTTCCAGAGCCAGAGGCAAGGAGAACTGGCTTGGTTCTCAGCAGCCTCGGGGTTTAGGGAGGCAGGGCAGACAGCCACTCCAACAGCCCCTGGCAATCCGAAATGCGCGGCTGGCTTGTCGCCCCAGCTTGTCCTGGGGTGGGCCTGATGCGCAGCCCCTCTTTCCCCGGCAGAGACTGACCTTGCAAGGTTCCCTGGTGGCAGGGGGTTGGTCTGGGATGGATCCCTCCCTTTTCTGCTGGTGGTGGTAGGCATGGTGCCCGCCCCTACTTCCCCACGAGGCTTCTGGTTCCCTCCTATCCTGGGGACAGGAACCCAGGACTCATCTTGGAGGTTGGAATCCCCATGTTTATATGAAGACCAGGGTGCTTTCTTTTCCTTTTGAGGTGCCCTTTCCCATCCCATAAGTAAGGAGACTGAGGCAGAAAGGGAAGTGGCAGAGATCTTGGGTGGGCCATAGGATAGAGCCCTGGGGTGCTGAGGAGGGAGTGGAGAGGGGAAGTGAGAAAAGGGGACATGGTCAGCCCCCACCCCTTTCTGATGCCTTGGGAAGGAAGAGCTCAGGGGATTTGCAGAAACCTGGATCTCCTTTTTTCTTCCACCTCACCTCTGGGAGGTGCTTTCAGAGCTGATGATTTAAAACATTATTAAGAAGCCAACTGGGGACCAGGCACAGTGGTTCATGCCTATAATCCTAGCACCTTGGGAGGTTGAGGCAGGAGGATCACTTGAGGCCAGGAGTTTGTGACTAGCCTGAGCAAGAGGGAGGCCCCCATCTCTACTAAAAATAGAAAAATTAGCTGGGTGTGATGGTGTTCACGTGTGATCCCAGCTACTCACCTGAGGCAGGAGAATTGCTCAAGTCCAGAAGTTTGAGCTATGATAAACTCACTGCACTCTCGCTGCGGGAACAGAGTAAGAAGACCCTGTATCCCCCTCTGCTCCCTGCACCAGGTGCAGATATGAGAGGAGAGGCAAGGAGCCGGGAGGGAAAGAGAGGGGAGACAGGATGACCTCTCAAGTAAAATAACTTTTACATACTTCTTTGGGGGGATCCCTCTTTCCTGGGGGCTTATGATGTATCATTTAAAGGCAGAATGAGCTTCAGAAACAGCATGTGGGGTGAGGGCAGCCCAGTGAGAGAGTCACAGCTCTCTATCAGGCACTCACTCATTGATCCAGAAACATGTCACTTTGCACAGGTTCCTGGACGGGGGCTGTGGGCAGCACAGCTGAGGAAGGGGGACAGACACAAACCCATCCATCTATTTGTTCATTTATGAGCACTGACCGGGAGCTGGGCACTGTTTAGGCACCCAGCACAAGGTGAATTTGAATATGAAGCAGAATGCAGAAGGGGCTGTGAAGGAGAAAAGGGGCTTTGGAAGAGGGCTGCACGGATACCCCCATCCCACAACCAAGGCAAGGTGGTGCTGGCCAGGGCCTCTCCTAGCTGCCAGTGCCAAGTGAATGCTGAGTGGACCAGGCCACTCGCTGGCTTATGTTCTTCTCAGCCTTCCACCAGCTTGCACAGGGCCACAGGGTGGAATCATTTTGCCTCCAAGTTACACCAGGGCAAAACCAAATGATAAGAAAGAGGAAATATTGAGGTAGTTTGAGGGAGCCCTAGATTAATAAAAAAACTTCCCTTCACTCATAAATCACCCTCTCTTTCTCTCAAGCCCCGCCCCCTTTTTCTCTCTCTCCAAGAGATCAGCACATTGCAAAGACAGGTTGTTGAATATTTTCTCTCTCATCACTAAGAAGGCCTCCCTGCTGGGTGTAATCAAGAACCGTAAACTCGCCTTGTGACTCCAGTCGGTGTGAATCGAGCCCTACTCAGCTCGCCTGGATTCAGACACGCTCTGGCTGGCTGGCAGTGCCAGGCAGGAGGGCAGAGGCTGGTCAGGCTGCTGCCCCCCCAGGTGCATCCAAGGGGCTGCAGCCAGAGGGACTGTGTCTCATATAGTCTCCGCCACCAGCTCTATAATGACTGTGCATGGAACTCAGGGTGCCTCTCCCAAAAGGTCAGGAAGGAAAGAAATCAATACCTGTCGACAGGGAGTCTGAGTGTTGACAGATGCCACCAGGCACTCCTTGGCCCACACCCCATGTCCCAGCTCCCTGGGGAGAGGAGACAGGAGACAGGCTGACTTCTCAGACCTGGCAGTTAATTCTAACAGGCTGCCCCACCAGGTGGAGGGGCTTCTCTCTGGTTTTCAGAGTTGTCTCTTTCAATGGAAGAGGGCCTTGATGTTGCCTAGTGGTGGGTGGGGTCTGGAGGGTGGGCACACTGGGATGGAGGAGGCCGGGGTGCAGGCCAGTAGGCACTTCTTGTCTGAATACCTAGCAGACAGGAGCCTTTCCCATCTTCCCTTGACTTTCTGCCTCTGACTATGACACTGCCACTACCTGGACCCCTGAGTCAGATCACCTCTCTTCCTTGTCTTGAATTCTGCCCCTAATATTCCTTTCACAATTCACCCCCCTCCTGACAGCCTGCAAACATTCTGGATACCCAAGCAGTTTTCCAAATATACCTTGTGTTTTCTCACCTCTGGGCCTTTGTGTTTGCCATTTCCCCTGCCAGTGTGCCCTTTCTTCTTCCTCTTTCTAGTGAACACCTACTTGTCCTTCAAGGCTCTGTGGAAATGTCCCCTCTTCTGAGGAGCTTTCCCTAAGCAGGCAGAGGTCATCTGCACAACTCAGCCCCTTAACATGTGCACTGTGACTGGGCCAGTACCTTTCTCTCCTCTGGGTATGAGCTTCTCCTTTAGGGCTGGGACTGAGTCTAATTCAGCTCTGTGTGCCCAGAGACTTGGGTCTAGTTGTTGGGATGAAGAAAATCAGAAGTTTCTAAACCAAATTGCAACACTGCTCTCTGTCTATACCTGCCTACCTGTGTGCCACCTACCTGTGTACCCTGGTTCCCATGCATCAGTTAGCTGTCCCACCTTTCCCTCACCACCCTTTAAACCAGTAGGGAGCTCCTGGAGGGCAGGATGAGCTTTGCTTCATCTCTGAAAGTGCACATGCAAAGAGGGTGCTGGTAAAGATCTGTGGAACTGGGTTGGATTTTGCTAAAATGGACTCACTCAGGCTCAGGATGGAAGAAGCAGGGGCTTTCAATGTCATGGGTTCCCATGAAGGGCTGGGGAAGTCTCCATGCAGGATTTGAATGCTCAGCCTTCATAGGGTAGGGGGGCCCTTTCTGTTCCACCTTGGAGGGGCTGCTTACCCAGTATCTGCAGGCTGGACCTTAGGGGGGCCCACTCCCCGTGCAGGGTGTTCCGATGCACACGGGCTGTTGGGGCCTGGCCTTGGGCTCTGCTCCCAAGGCTGCCAGATGTTATAGATCTCCAGGAGGAGAAAGGGCATGGGGCCTACTGCTGCCTCCTTCTCCCTCCCTTGGGAGGCCCGGAGCAGGGACTCAGACAAAGCGAGGGTTTCCTCTCAGGCAGGCAGCATGCCCGCCCTCCTGCCTTTGCAGAGGCCATGGAGATATTGCCCACTAGCTTTAGGGCTCTCATAACTCTTTCAAGACAATCACTTTATTTATATGAGTTTGTTTTTAAAAAAAACCACTGACGATCCACCGCAGGGACCCCTCTGACTGCCTCTGCTTGATTCTCTCCTATCCTCCGAGTCCATAACTCTTAGTCTTTTGATTCTCCCAGTCCACAAACTATAAAAATCTTATTTCTATAAGGTCTTTTATGGTTACCAAGATAGTCAATAGTGTCATTTTCATTCATATCATTCTGCAGGGAAGTTAGAGGAAACGAACCAGACAGAGGAGAGCTATAAATAAGGTTCAGCTACACAAGGCCCCAAGCGAATCCCACTGCGTGCTTTTAAAACTACTGATGCACGGAATACACACACACACACCATACACATATGCACACAAATATGCACACGTATGCCCACTCGTGCCTAGAGACAGGTGCACACGAGCTCACCCATGCACACAGGATATAGGACGCTCATACACACAGTGCTTGTACATAGACATAGCATATGTGGCAATGTACTTACGCACTTTTGCAATCTTAAAAAAAAATAGCCTGGCTTTGCAGGGATAAGGGTGGGCAGCAGGCCGGGCACGGTGGCTCACGCCTATAATCCTAGCACTCTGGAGAGGCTGAGGTGAGTGGATCCCCTGAGCTCATGAGTTCGAGACTGGCCCGAGCAAGAGCGAGACCCTGCCCCTAAAAGTAGCTGGGCATTGAGGCAGACACCTGTAGTCCCAGCTACTCTGGAGGTTAAGGCCAGGGGATCACTTGAGCCCGAGAGTTTGAGATTGCTGTGAGCTGTGACGCCATGGCACTCTACTAAGGGTGACAAAGTGACAGTCTGTTTAAAAAAAAAAAAAGAAAAGAGCAGGCAGCAGCACTTACCGTGGCGGGATGGGGGGACTGTAGCAGAATAGGCCAGAGAAGACATTCCAAAGCCGTGAACTGCAGGGTTGGGCACCCGGCCATCCATGAGCTCATGTGTGGGGAGCTTCAGAATTCCTGCCAACACAGGAGCCCATGTTCTGGCCCGCACAGCAGGGCAGCGGTTCAGCCAGGCCTAGGAGTGCCGGGGGAGCTCTCAGGGCCCCTTCTGACTGTCTATGGGTGTCCTCTGAGGGCTGAAACCCTCATTCTTGGAGGAAAGCCAGCCAGCTTTACAATTTGGGGTTTATGTCTAGCTGCCCCCCTAAACCTGTCCACAGCCCTGCTGCCAACAGGGCTGCCTTTAGAGAGGGACCCTGGGGTAGAGCCTAGGGTGTGACCCTGGAGTAGAAAGATTGAAGTCTCAGGCACTGTGGCTCTCATGGGGAGGTGGAGAGAGAGCTGGCAAGTCTGTATGGTGGGGGAAAAGGGGGCCAAGCAGAGACAGAGGGGGAAGGCCCAGGTCCAGGGCAGGGGGAGGCCTTCACCACCACCCCTCCCCCTTTCCCACAAGCATAGTTTGGCCTCTGTCCCTGCCCCTGGGATAGGTGGGGGAAGGGACTTTGTGTCTAGTGTCAGAGAACTGTGCTGTGCTCAGAGAGTTGTAGGCCCCTTGGCCAGGGGTGCAGAGGGAGAAGCAGCCACTGGAGCCAGGAGGCCTGGGCTCATCACACTGCTGCCCTGTGTGACGTTGGGCAGGTGCTCTCCAGTCTCTGGGTCACTGCACCTGCAGTGAACCCTAAGAGGGATGCGCTCTCAGCCCCTAGTCTGGGAACTGCAGTGGACTAACCACACTAACTGCGTCAGGGCCCCGGGGCAGGTGTGTCTTAGTTTCCCTGTCTTTGAAATGGGGGTGGTGATTTTGACTGTTGGCAACATCCCAGGGTTGTCATGGGTGTGGGACAGGGCATTGGGCGAAAGTGCAGGAATACAGATGTGCTTACCTGGGAACCTATAATGGACACAACCCCCCAGGGAGCCTGAGGCCCTGAAGAGGATCCCCTCCCACCCTCTGCTTTCCCCTCCCTGCTTACTACTCAGCACTCCCCCACTCCCCAACCCTGAAGAGCTGAGAATGGGGCCAGGGCTCTGTGCTCAAGGACCTCGAATTCCTCTATTCCCCCTGCCTTCTTCAAGGCAACTATTAATTGTAATTTAAGCCTTCCATGTTAAAAGCGGCATGTGGATTTAAGGATTCTTTCATCCCATTACACATCGTTTCTGGTTGCACTTTAATGCCAGGCTTTTATCTGTTGTTCTGCGGAACCACTTATGGGCCCAACCAGCTGGCTGCGCACAGATTTCCCCCTGATTATGTGTAATGGCAAATAGAGAGTTAACTCTCCTTCCTCCCTGGAGTGGTGTGGGCAGTTTTCCCAGCCCAGTTGGAAAGCAGCCCCTGGGAGCAGGAGGGCATAGAATGGGAGGGCTGCAGGAACCTCCAGGTCCTGGAACTGCAGGGCTTTGAGGAGACCCGTGTGGCTCAGGGTGGCAGAGGGCGCACACTGCCCCCACCGCCCAAGTGACTAAGTGTTCTGTTCCGGACATTGATAACAGCTATTTGTTTATTCTACAAATTCCACAACCTCGGGAGTCTATCGTGCATTTGGGCCTCAGATATCCTTTCCTCACTCTCAGTGAGTGTGCCCAGCTGCCATGGCCGCCACAGCACTCTCCTGTGTGCTTGCACACTACTGGTGTGCCCACCCCCTGCACCTGCACTGCCACACACACATGTACACACACACCACACACAATCCACAACTCCACGCACAAGAACACGCACAGACTCCCTACTCGCACCGCAAACACACATTCAGCTCAGTCCTAAACCTGCACACAGGCGGAGCCTTCTTTACTGCCAGTCACTCATAGGGCTAGACCCCTCACAGAGGGTCTTGCAGTGTCAGGTGACAGAGTGGTACAATCAGGCCCCTGTGCCTTTGACCCTGGTGTCGCTGTTTTGGATTGCTCTAAGCCGTGTGGATGCTACTCTGCAAATCTCAAACTCTGCGCTGCAAAGCAGATCTGCTGCGCTCCCCCAGACCTGCTCCCCCCGTCTCAGCTCTTGGCAAGCCCTCGCTTCCATCGCTCAGGACAAAAAACCTTGGAGTCATTCTTGACTTCTCTCTCCTTCTCACTTCCCACGTCCAGGTCCATTCGCAAATCTCGCGACTGTATTTAAATACACATTCCCAATCCGATCTCTTCTCACCACCCCCACTGCTACCAACCTGGCAGCCCGCAGAGACCACCACCTGGCTCACTGCAGGGGTGTCCCTGCTTCTGCCTCTCCCCTCTAAGCCACAACCAGATCATGTCTTTCTCTGCTCCTTTCAGAGAACAAGCTGAGGGCTACAGTGGCAGTGAGTCCCCGTGGCACTTTCTCTTTCTTCCTCCTTCCCTCTTGTGAGGCCACACTGGCCCTTTGCATGCCCGGCTTGGACGCTCAGATAGCTCCCCTCCTCCCTCACATCTGCTCCCACATCCCTGCTGGGGGGGTCACCTTCAAAACCCTGCTGAACCCTTCAACCTGCTGCACCTCGGCCCCTTCCCACTCAATGCCCCTTCCTCTGCTGTTTTCTTTTTTTTTTCACAGAACAGATACCTTCCGTCAGAGGTTGGGTGCATTGGGAAATGGGCTCTGATGGATACAGGTTCACAGGAAATTAACTGGGGAAGGCTCTCCCATTGAGACCCTTTGATGTGGACGGAGCAGACCTGGGCAGAGGGCAGAGCTGGACTATGATGTGGTCGCAGCAAAGGCCTGGACTAGCCCCACAGGGAGCTTTGAGCTGAGATGACTTTCAGAGTTGCTGTGCATGAGGGTGAGGGGCTGGCACCTGGATAGCCCTCATGTGCCAGACACTAACTGGATGTGGCCGCCCAGGGAGGGGCAGGGACCACAGGTGAGGTGGCTGCTGTTTCTGAGGACAGTGCCAGAGAGGGATGCAGCTAAATGCCATTAGCCGCTCACACGCCCAGCAGAAGTAGGGGGCGGGTGGCACAGCCCTGCACCCACTCTGCCTTTTAACGTGCATAATGAGTTATATTTATTGTTTATCGTCTACCTCTCCTGCTAGGAAGGAGCCCTGGTAGGGAAGGGAATACCTGCACATACAGCTCACTGATGTTTCCCAAGTGCCTGAAACAGTTTTGTCCCCCAGGAGGCTCTCTGTAAATACTGCCCGACGACAGAATGAGCCAGTCCATCTCAATGTACTGCTCGTCTCTGTCATCGACCTTATTGGAATTTCAATTCCACTCCTGCACCCAACCCATTGTGAAAACTGTGGGCAAGTCATCTTACTTCTTGGAACCTCTGCTTCTTCATCTATATAATGGGATAATAGAGGCACCCACTTCACAGGTTATTTTTTTTGGATGAAACAAACTAACGTTTGCAAAGCACGTAGTAGGCACCTGGAACAAAGCCGGTGTCAATAAATACTAACAGTTGCTGTTGATAATGTTATTAGTGTCTTGGGCTCTCCTTGCTTTGGGTTGCTGCTGGGATTCTGATCAGACTTAAAGACAAAGCCAAGACTCCAGGTGTCCAGGGAAAGGTAATCTACAGATGTCTTTTATTTATTTTTTTGCAGGTTTTTCTTTTTTTTTTGCTGGGGTTGGGTTTGAACCGCCATCTCCGGTATGTGGGGCTGGCGCCCTACTCCTCTGAGCCACAGGCGCCACCCTCTACAGATGTCTTTCATCAGCAGAGGTCAAATTTTAGCTAATGGGGATAGAGATCTGCTCATAAGCCTTTGACTGCAATCTTTGCCTTGGGAAAGCTCAGTGTGTACCCATGTGTGCACACATGTCCTACACATGTTTGCATGGAGTTAGCAGAAGCTACACTCAGAACCGTGCCTTTCTAAAGGAGAGCTTGTCCCAGGCATTAGGTCCATGTAGGAAGCAGCCCTTAGCAGGGCCTGGAGAGGTTAGAAGACTCATCTTCCCTTCCCACCTTCTGCTCACACTGAATGTCTTACATGGAATTCTCCCCTACTGCTCTCCTGGACAAATCGCCCCCCCAGTCTCCAGTTACTTCCCTGTGGTCAAATCCAGTGGACGCTTACATCAGTAGTCCCCAACCTTTTTGGCACCAGGGACTGGTTTCATGGAAGACAGTTTTTCCACTGATCAGAGTGAGGGATGGTTTCCGGATGTTTCAGGTGCATGAAAGCTCCACCTCAGATCATCAGGCATTAGATTCTCACAAGGAGCACCCCACCTAGACCCTTCCCAGGCACAGTTTATAGTAAGGTTCATTCTCCTGTGAGGACTTAATGCTGCCCCTGATCTGACAAGAGGTGGAACTCAGGCCGTGATGCAAGTGATGGGGCCTGGCTGTCAATACAGATGACACTTCCCTTGCTCACCTCTGGTTCCCCTCCTGCTGTGCAGCCTTGGTGTTGGGACTGCAGTACTGACCTTCATTCTCCACCTTTAGTTCCCTAATCTTGGGTGTGCTGGATATCACGGTGCAGCCACCAGCTTTCCCCCAAAGGGACTCATGAAGGTGCTCAGTGGCCAACAGAGTTCGGCCAAATCACCTTTGGCCAAATGGAACTTTCTCTCCCAAGGGTTACGCCCCTGGAGGCAGTTAGAATTCAATGACTAACTGTTACTCTTGCCTCATTTTGGGACATCTCTAAAGGGGTATACCTGCTCTAGAGCTTTGCACCAGATTGCCCGAGGCCCCTGTTGCCAACACAGAGGAATTCAATGTCTCTCTCTGCCCATTCCTGCTTCCCTCCCTCTGTCACTGGTGCTGCTCCTAACATCATTCTCCAGTACGTTGTCTGGACACGGGTCTCCATCTTTGATCTGTTCCAGGGCACACCTGACCTACTACTACACTTGGTGCTATAAGTGGTCCCTGGGAAACACTCTCACATGGCATTTTGGAGCTGGACTCCACCCTCCCGGGCCAGTTGGTAATGAGAAGCCCACCACTAGTGGGGGGTGGAGGTCCTGAGGGCCCAGACATGCTCTAACAGTGCCATTGTGAAAGCTTGTACAGGCAGGGAAGTGGGATGGGATACTGGAGAAAAGGGGATCTTCTCTCAGGCATTTGAAAGGCTCAGAGGAAACAGTAATTACAAAGTCTATGGAATTAGCTGATTGTTGCTGGGGGCAATCAAAGCATTGGAGAGGCTGAGGGTGATTAATCACCAACTTAAGGTGAAATGTGAAAGCCGGAGGGCCTCCTCGCCATCAGATAAAGAGACTTTCTCCTACAGCTGGAGGGCAGAAAAAACCTGGTGTTTGGCTCAGGACTGAGTTCTAAGGGTAGCAGATTTCCAACAAAAATTGAATTCTCAATACAGCAAGTTGGCTAGGCTTTGATTGGTCAGGGCTTGGTTGGGGGCTCTGACATTTTGGGCAGGGATATTGGGATTGATTCCCTTGAATACCTTGAAACCCTGGGTCACCTTGAGCCCTTTGAGGCAAAAGAATGTCCTGTGCCTCCCTGCTAAAGACTGGAAGTTTCCATGCTGGAAGATGACCCAGTGGCTTTTCTCTTGAAAGATGCCATGTGACATGCACCCTCCCCCCTTCTGCCCCAGGGGGTCTCCCTCTCCCACCACCCCATCTTGCCACCAGACCAATGACCTGGGTCAGGGTGCAGCATGGCCCTTCTGCTGAGGGGAGGCCTGAGCCAGTGTCACCAGTGGGAGCTGGGAGTTCACCTTCATTTCTCTCACATCACCGGGAAGCTGCCCCCGTACCTCTAGTCTTACTCTCTATCCTCCATGTTTCTGTCCTGCGGATCTGGAGACCTCGCCATATCTCTGCCCTGCTCAGAACTCTTCAGTGGCTCCCTATTGCCTCAGGATAAATCAGGGTTGCTTCATTTCTCAGTCCTGTTTCCACATCTCCTTTTTGTGCTTGCCACGTGTGTTCCTGGTGTCGGTGCCCTTGCCTGGAAACTGTCTCCCCTTCCTCACTCCATCAGGCACTTTCCTGTCTCAGCTCAAGGACCACTGGATCACCTCCGCAGGACACTGTGTTCTCCTTCCAGACCCCCCTCTTCGGGGATGGCACCTCTCTCCTTAGCTTCTGGGAATACAGGCTGTTGAGGCCTCCCACTTGCGTCTCTACATGAGGCTGTCTGCAGCCAGACAGGGTATGATGTCTCCTTCTGAGACCAGCCCACAGCTAATGCTGGCTAAGGAGGGATTTGAAGCCTGGCCCCCTTGCCTTAGTTTTGGTCAACCCTGAGTTTCCTTCCCACCCTCAGACCTTCTCATAGCATTGGTGGAGGTCTGGGTTGCTGCCATATTGCTGTCCAGCCCTAGCTTCCTCACTTCTTTATCAGTATATCTCTCCAGAGCACTCTCCCACCCCAATACACCTCAAAACAGACTGCTCTGAGTCTGTTTGCAGAGTCTCACTATGTTGCCCTTGGTAGAGTGCCATGGCGTCATAGCTCACAGCAACCTCCAACTCTTGGGCTTAAGTGATTCTCTTGCCTCAGCCTCCCAAGTAGCTGGGACTACAGGTGCCCACCACAACGCCTGGCTATTTTATGGTTGCAGTAATTTAGCTGTCCTGGGCCGGGTGTATGTGGCTAGTGCCATAACCACTGTGCTGTGTATGGGCAATGAGCCAACCTAAAACACCTTTTATTCTTAGATCTTAAAATATTAGGTATTCTTAGATCTTCTTTCTCTGGGCTCCCTCAGAACCATGCATATGTAGCTGATATTGTGGGTTTTCAGTTGTCTGTTGCTGTGTAACAAACAATATCTCCAAGCTTGATGATTTAAAATAATGATAGATTTCCCCCCCTCCTGATTTTATGGGCTAACTGGCCTGAACTGAACAGTTCTTCACCATTTGCTGTAGTTTAGGTCACGCCTATGGCTGCACTCAGCTGGGAGCTCTGTTGTGGCTGGAATGTCCAAGACAGTCATTTATCCTCTATCCTCTAGGGCTTCTGTCCGCCTGGCCTGTAATCACCCAGCAGGAGAGCTCTGGCTTCCTCACGCTATGGCACCTGGGCTCCAAGAGGGAGAAAGTGGAAGTGGCCATTTCTCTTAAGGCTTGGGCTTATAAGATTTAGAGCAATGTTTTTCAACTTTTTTTTTTTTTTAATCTCAAGGCACACTTGAACTTATAGTTAAACTTCTGCAGCATGCTTAAATTATGTTGATAAAAAAAAGACATGTTAATTGAAAAAAGAAAAAAAATAGTGAAAAACAAAGGAAGTACTTATTTGAACTTCTTTTGAAAATAATTTAATTAATGATTTTTTTTTGAGACAAAGTCTTACTTTGTTGCCATTGTTAGAGTGCTGTACATCATAGCTCACAGCAACCTCAAGACATGTTAATTGAAAAAGAAAAAAATAGTGAAAAACAAAGGAAGTACTTATTTGAACTTCTTTTGAAAATAATTTAATTAATGATTTTTTTTTTTGAGACAAAGTCTCACTTTGTTGCCCTTGTTAGAGTGCTGTACATCATAGCGCACAGCAACCTCAAACTCTTGGGCTTAAGCGATTCTCTTATCCTCCCGAATAGCTGGGATTACAGGTGCTTGCCACAACGCCCAGCTATTTTTAGAGATGAGGTCTGGCTCTGGCTCAGGCTGGTCTCAAACTCATGAGCTCAGGTGATTGCCCCCCACCTTAGCCTTCCAGAGTGCTAGGATTACAAGTGTGAGCCATGGAGCCTGGCCTTAATTAATGATCTTTAAAAATTTTTGCAGCACACCTAAGAGCCTCCCATGGCACACCAGTGTGCCACAGCACACAGGTTTAGAGCTTTACTTCAGTCACACCATGTTGGTCAAAGGAAGTCACGATGCTGTCAGATTCAAGAGGAGGGGAAATGGGCTCCACTTGCTGATGGGAGGAGCACTATTTGTGTCTTGGGAAGACAGGGAGAGGTTGATGACCTTGGGAACTATTTACCACAGCATATAACAGTCAGGCTGGGACTCTCTATTCATCCACTGTCCCCAACCCAGGCACTTCCAGGAGCTGTCAGAGATTTCTGGTGACAGTGAGCTCCAGCCCCAGTGTTCCTCATCCTGTGTTTGGTCCCTGTAGAGCCTGGAGAGGGGATAGAGAGGTATTGGAGGCAAGCCACAGGCTGTCAGCTGCCTCTATTGGGACATCTCTTTAATTTCCAAGATAGCACATCCAAATGCTGTCTAGAAGTCTATTTCTGGGCACAGGCTCTGCCCCCTGGGGCATGAGTGGGGGCACATATTATTCAGCCACATGGTTACACAGGGCCCCAGATCTAAACACAGATTTAATAATTAAAGCTTGTCTCTTCTCTCTCTTGTCATTGTACATTTAGAGCATGTGGAAGTCATTAGTGTTGTTTGTCAAATATTTCTGGCGATGCACCTGCTGAACACATGGAAAGATTGCACTTCTTGGCCCTCTTGTGGTTGGGTGAAGCCTTGTGATGAATTCTGGCCAATGAGTAGTGAATGGAAGTGACTTGTGCCATGTGCGGGCATTTAATTGCTGTGTGAAGCCCTCCGAAGCGCTCTTTTCCTCTGCCTGGGTGACTGGCAGTGGTCGAGATGGTATCTGCTGTCAGTTGGATAAGGATTCATGAAGCAGATCCCTAACCAACCTATCAAGCCCATACAGCATGAGGAAGAAATAATATTTATTTATTTATTTTTGGTAGAGACAGAGTCTCACTTTATCACTCTCGGTAGAGTACCGTGGGCTTAGGCGATTCTCTTGCCTCAGCCTCCTGAGTAGCTGGGACTACAGGCGCCCGCCACAACATCCGGCTATTTTTCTGTTTTGCAATTCGGCCGAGGCTGGGTTTGAACACGCTACCTTCCGTATATGGGGCCGGCGCCCTACTCGATG
Source organism: Arctocebus calabarensis (assembly GCA_963573935.1). Classification (NCBI taxonomy): domain Eukaryota; kingdom Metazoa; phylum Chordata; class Mammalia; order Primates; family Lorisidae; genus Arctocebus; species Arctocebus calabarensis. The sequence goes on from CAUYON010179751.1 coordinate 31,771, forward strand.
AGCCACAGGCGCCGCCCAATGTTTATTGTTTTTTAATGCACTAAAATTAAGGGTTTTTTTGTTATCAGAGCACGACCAAAGCCTATCCTGCCTGACACGAGGGTCCTGGCTTGACCCAAGCTGAATTCATCCCAGTATTCAGGTAGATCTGGAGTGGGATGGGACGGGATGAGAAGCTGGGAAACAACTCACCTTCAGGGAAGAAGGGGTCGTGGCTGAACGTGTTGGGGTGGGAATGCAACACACAGGCCAACTAATATAAGCACCTAATATATTAATATGGGTTAGCGTTGTAAGGGTTTAATATTAACATTGAATAGAATAAATATTTGGGAAAGTGGGAACATTAAAAAATGCCTACCTCTGTCTCCTGTATGTGCTTTTCTTCCCTCCTCCTCCCCATTCGCTCCCCTCATTCATTGCTAAGGATTTTTGAATAGTTGTCTTAAAGACAGAGTGATTTGAATGCCCAGACATTTGCATATGGGTTTTCCTTCTGTTGCTTTCTTTATTCTAGTTCAGTGGCTCTCTAACTTTAGTGCGCCTAAAAATTTCTGTTCATGGCTGTATAAACAAACCCTTGTATACTGTACTTTATGAGCGGCTGAAGAATTTTTCAACGGTACTTTTGACTACATGAAAAATTCCTGTCTTCTACACAGCCTTCAAAATCTAACCCCTGTGTAAGAGGAGATTCCATTGTTTGAAACCAAAAGAACCTTGCAAATTTCATGAGACACTGAGAGGACAAGATGTCAGCTGCAACTGCTCTTAGCCCATTATCCATCCACCCCACCAAGTTGATTTTATACTCAGCGTCTAAGCCACCACCGTCTCTTTCCTGGATTACTGTGAAGGGCTCCTAACTCATCTTTTTGCTTCTATTCTTGCCTCCTCCAAATTCATTGTCCACACTGCAGCTACAAAGATCCTTTCCAAACATTATTCTGGTCATGTTCCTTGTCCCTTGTAATACTCTGAATCTCTTCTCTGGCCTCCAATTGCTCTTATCAAGAAGACAACATCTTCAGCATGTTTGGGGGACCACAGGACCTGGCCTTGCCTGACTCTCCAGCCTCATTTCACCATGGTCTCCCCTTTGGCCTTTCAGTTTCACCAACACGTTCCCGTCCCTCTCCCTCATCACAGAGTCTTGGCACCTGTTATGCCATCTGCTCAGAATGTTCTTCCCCCACTCTCTTCTTTTTGCCTGGTTAACTCTTAACGCAGATGTCAGTTCAAATGTTATGTCCTTAGAGAAGCATTTAAGCCAGCTTATTCTTTATTTGCCCTCATAGACTATATTGCTTTCCTTCAGAATATTTGTGTCAGTTTGTAATTATACACTCATTTGTTTGACTCTGTGATGAACACTTGTTTCTTCCACTAAAAAGTAAGCTGGAAGAGAGCAGGGTCTATGGCTTCTTGTTGTTTTTGTATTCCCAGAACTGGCACTTTTTTTTTTTTGAGACAGAGTCTCACTCTGTGGACCCAGGTAGAGTGCTGTGGGGTCATAGCTCATGGCAACCTCAACCTCTTGGGCTCAAGTGATCCTTTTGCCTCAGCCTCCCAAGTAGCTGGGACCACAGGTACCCACCATAACGCCCAGCTAGTTTTTCTAGTTTAGTAGAGGGGGGTCTCACTTTCGCTCAGGTTGGTCTTCAAGTCCTGAGCTCAAGCAATTCACCCGCCTCGGCCTCCCAGAGAGCTAGGATTACAATTCACCTGTCTCGGCCTCCCTGTCAGCCATCGTGCCCGGCCAGCACTGGCACTATGTGCACTATGTGCATGAATGACTGAATGGCTGCGATAGTGGGTCAGTGACATTGATAAGTGGCTGCAGCACTAATATAAGTGATGGCAGGTCCAGTTCTGTCTGCTTTGGGCTATTATTATTTGTTCTAATTCTTACCTCTAGCTTCTGTGGTCTGGGAAGTAGGAATTATCTCCAGATGGAAAAACTGAGACCCTGAGTAGGCTAGAGTAGACAAAACTCAAGGCCAGTGGGTGGCTACGTCAGATCCAGAGTCCGTTTCCCAGAGGCTGGTGTAGAGTTCTTCCCGAGTGCCGTGCTGCTCCCTGGCCTGTACTCTGACAAAACAGATGTCTCCGGAGGTCTCTCGTGTGGATAATCTCTGGGATAGAGACAGCACAGAGCACCTTTTACAAACAGTCCTCCTGCCTCTCTTTTCTTTTTCTTCTGTTTTTTATCTTTCTCTTCTTTTTCTTTTTCTTTTCATTCAAAAATGTCTTTTTGGAAAAAGATAAGCACGAGTGAGTGACACTTTTAAAAATGTTGATGAGAGACTAAAAAGGAAGTTCTCTGAGCACAGCCTAGTCCAACCTGTGGAGCCAGTAAGGACTCAGATTGGGAAATGTGTTAATGTCGAATTATTGCTGGAGCTTTAGTGTGTGACATAGCTCTGGGGACGGGGTGTATGACTGCTCTTGGAAGGGATTAGTGTTCTCGATTTCAGTCATCCTAGGAGGAGGTTAATTCTGGAGCAGAAAAGAAGGAGGCATGAGGTAGAATTTAGTCTTAGGGGTCATTTTACTTCTCTTTTTGGAGCTTTGGATCAGTTTGTTCTGGATTTTGAGGCATAGAAGTAACTAGAACATTATATTAGTTATGATAAGATCAACTGCTTGTAACAAACTGTTCACTTCTCAGTATCTTAACAGAATAAAAGTTTATCTATTGCTTCCAAAATAGATAACAAGTGGCAACTTTCTTTAAAGTGGCAATTAGGACCCAGGCTCTTTCCATTGTGTGGCTTCTCTATTTTCAACATGTGACTCTCAAAGTCACCATAGAAGTAGAAAACCTAACTGGGGTCAGGTTTTGGCATAGCTTGAGCAGGGAAGTACAGACCCTGCTCAAGGAGGATATGGCTTATTTGTCAAAAGAGCTGCACAGGCTGCTGAAATGTACCTGAGGCACCAAGGGATACATGTAGAGTTGGATCCTGAAGGTTTAGGGCTGGAGTAGAGGTGGGGTGGGACTATAAATTTAGACCAGGGAATGTTTGTTGATATAGGAGTGCTTTTCTGGGTATTTGGATTTGATGACTAGCAAGGACACTTTGAGTCCGAGTTAATATGCTGCTGGGTGTCTCTGAAGTTTGGACCAGCAGTAAATTAGATGGAAATGCTGGAATTGTCTTGGTAGAGTACTGAGGAAAGGAACAGAGGATTTAGAGATGGAGCATGAGACTATGAAACCAGCTGACTTTGTTTTCTAGAAGGGTCCAGAATATACTTCTTTCACTAATGAAATGAGGAAGGCCCTAGTCTGGGATACACAGCATCACCAAGGAGCTCAGCAATGGTTATCTTCTACAGGCAAGGGTTGATGGTAGGAGATACTGCCATGGAACTGGCCTCCCTGCTGACAATGGGAATGATAGGATTTTGGAATAGCAGAGGCCAGGTATCAGCAGGTAACAGACAGAGGAAAATTTGGCTTGTTCATCACATCAAGTAGCACAGCTGAGTGGCAGCCAGAGAGTCTTGACCCAAAAGGATTAGTGCTGAGAGCTAGTAGACCATGTTTCCATGAGATAGATTCATGGGCATCCACCAAGGGTACTGCTTGACTTATATAAACAAAACCCATCAAGGACAGGTGAACAAAAAGGGTCAAGGCTTATGGCAGCCTTTATAATAGAAGATAAAGAATCTTATTGTTCCCTCTTGAGCTATTTTTCAGACCCAGAGGCCATTGATGGAAGAAGGACCAAGGCCACTTTGCAATGCCACTTCAAATATATGCAACAAGCACTTCCCCAATTCTTCTCCAGAGGGACCTATAGCATTTATTAGAGTAACTGTACACTGGGGAAAGAGGGAACAATAAGATTTTTTTGAGTCTGAACCGGGAACCCCAGTGCCACAATGGCTCTCATATTAAAATTGTGGCCTATTGAGTCTGAGTGATAAGAGAACCCTAGCTTAATTCTGTCTCACAGTGGGACTAATGGACCCATGCACTGACCCTTTGTCCATTCTCCTGGTTTCTGAGTACATGATTAGAATGAATGGATATACTTAGTAGTTGCCAAAGGCAACATAGATTCCTTTGCCATTATGGTAATAAGCCCAAATGCTAACTTCTTGTTCTAGCACTCTCAGAGTCTGAGGCAGGTGGATCACTTGAGCTCACAGGTTTGAGACCAGCCCGAGCAAGAGTGAGGCCCTCATCTCTAAAATAGCCGGCATTGTGGTGGATGCCTATAGTTCCAGCTACTTGGGAGGCTGAGGCAAGAGGATTGCTTGAGCCCAAAAGTTTGAGGTTGCTGTGAGCTAGGACACCATGGCACTCTATGGGGGACAACAAAATGAGATTCTGTTAAAAAAAAAAAAAGTGCTAACTCCTTGGCCAAGATGTTAAATCCAAAGCAATTCCATATCTCAAGTGGCATTGTATCAATTAATGCTGCTATCAAAGGCTTAAAGGATTTAAAGGTTTGTTTTGCCTAGCATATTCCCATTCAATATACTGGTAGTGCCCTGAAAAATTCAGATTGGTCAAGGATAATGGCAGGGGACTGCTGAAACAAGTGGTAGCCCCAATTGTAGTTGCTGTGATGGATATGGTATCTTTACTAGAACAGATCAACATAGCCTCTAGCGCTTGATATGCAGTATTTGATCTTTTCAATTCACATCAGAAAAAAGGATTAGAAGCAGTTTGTATTCACATGGGAAGGACAGCAATATATATTCACTGTCTTGCCTCAAGGCTGTGTTGATTTTCTTGCTCTCTGTCACAATGTAGTCTAAAGGCACTTTGATTGTCTTGACATTCCAAAACCATCATGCTGGTCCACTATGCTGATGGTATCATTCTCATTGAACTCAGGAAACAGGGAGTGGCAAGTACTTGGATACTGTAGTAAGAGACATGTATGTCAAGTGGTGGTGGTGGTGGTGATGGTGGGGGCAAACCCTGCAAAGATTCAGGGCTTGACACATTGATGGAGCTCTGAGACTTATTGCTCCTTGAATCTCCTACCCCTGAGAAAAAGGTGTGGAGCTTGGTGAACTTCCCTCTTTGAAGTTTTGAGGCGGTGAATACTATGCTTGGTTAGTTGTCCTAACCTATTTATTGATTATCCCAGAAAGCTGCCAGTTTTGAAGGAGTCCTAGGTCAAAAGAGAGTTTAGCCACAAGTCCAAGCTACACTGTAAAATTTCCTACTTCTTGGTAAGTACAAAGGTGTTAGAGGTATCCACAGTAGAGTCTGGCAAATTCTGTTAGGGAGTCGCAGGGAAACGCCTTGAGTTATGGAGCAAGGCTATGTGTTCTATGGCAGAGAACTACTCAATTTTTGAAAACCAGCTCCTGGAGTGTTACTGAGCCTTAGCAGAGACTGAGCACCTGACCACAGACCACTAAAAATGACTTTGTGGCCAGAGCTGCCCATCATGAGCTCGATAGTGTCATATCTGAGTCATCAGATTGTGTAGATACATCAGCAATCTACTTTATGGAGGAAATGATATTTCTTGAGTCAGATCTGAAGAGGTTCAGGGGTTCAAGTATATGCACAGGTGTCTTAGACTCTAACTCCATGCACTAGCGTCTATTGAAGTAACACCTTTCTGTCAGCTCAGATCTGCCCCTTTGTCTGGAGGTTCCCATGACTTGCTGATGGAGGAAGAAGAATCTTGGGTTGGTTCACACATGGATTGATGTAGAGAGTCCAGTTAGGAGGCAATCATAGTATTCCAGATAAGAGATGGTAGTGGTTTGGACTTGTATGATGGTGGTGGTAGAGACAGAGAGAGAAATAGATGGACTTGAGATATTTAGGGAACAGAATCAATAGGACAAGTGTTCCCTTTATCTGTCTCAGAACGATTTGTTTAGAGCTTTGTCTTAGTGCATGCACACATGTTCGTCTGTGCACTCCCTGGCCTCTCTAAGGCTGGTCAGTGGGTCTAGGACAAACCCTGCTTTGATCTCTTAATGGCAGCTCTCTCCTGGAGGGAAAGGGCTGTATGAGTGAATCTGAGAGCATCATCCTTGAATATTGAATCACCACAATACTCACAAACACCATGATGGGGCCTCTCTGGCTTAGCCTAATGGAGAGAGACTGTTCTTTGCTCAAGAGAGCAAATACTCTGAGTTCCAGCTGTGTTGGAGCCATGCAGAGTGGCACATCTGCAAAACCTTGGTCATCACTGCAATGAACAGGCATCGGGACAGAATTGTGGACACAGTAGCAGCTGTTAAGATTCCCAGAGATACTGGGTGGGGGAGGTACAAGGAAGGAGAGTTGAAGACAACTTTTCAGGAAGACCTGCTCTGAGTCAGCTGGGGGCTCCGAGTTATCAGAGCAATGTGACTGTATTGGTACTCAGGGTCTGGTCAAACCTGATGTATTTGGATTATGAAGTTTATAATTTCATGGGTCCAGATGGCTTTGGCAGCTCACTCTCCCTAAAGTCTGGATTTCTGAAGGTCTGCAAAATGTAATATCTAGGTGATGGTGGCCTCGGAATGACCAGGGCCTGGTGATTGATCACCTGTACTGGGTGATGTAATAGGTGAGAAGAGCCTGCTGACTCCTAGGATTCTGGCTTAGGTGACCGGATGATGGGACATTGAATTCAGTTTTGGATACACCGAGAAACATCCAGGAGTAGTGTTTAGTAGGCTGTTGAATGCATTAGTATTTATAGCACCTATAGCACCTAAAATAATGCCTGGCATAGTAAGAACTCAAGAAATAATTGTTCACCCACATTTGTTAAATTCTCCCAAATCCCCCCTAGCAATATCCATCTTCAGTGACAGCCCAGGAGAGTTGTTGCTATTTAATATTTTCTGTTTGGGATAATTTAGTCTCTAGGCAAGGAAGACATGCCTTTGGATAGTCTCTGTGAATCACCTGACTCACTGAAGCCTCCTTTGGATACTCAAGGCCATGAGGATCAGAGGTGGGAGATGAAGTCCCCCCCAATCACCCTGGGACCTAGCTTTTCTGAGTGAGGTAAACTGGGGGATGGGTGTGGAGGGGAAAGACAACTCCTTCCTTCCAGATCAGGAAACTACTGTAATCTTTCCAATTATAAAGCTTATAAATATGGCCTTTGGAGTTGGATAATTTGGGTTCAAATCTTCCCATTTTCTAGCTTGGTGACCTTGGGCAAGTTATTTAACCTGCTAACCTTATTTTCCATATTTGTAAAAGGAAGATTTTAAAATTTATTTCAAATTATTACGAGGGTACTAATTTTTAGATTACATACTTCTCACTTCCAGGGTAAAGTTCCAGTTGTAAAAGAGCCCCTCAGGGGGCGTGTTACACACCCTTACAATGTGCACGTTAGGTGAGACCCCTCCACACACCCTCCCTCCTGCCAATCCTACTACACTATATTTGTGTTTTATTATTCATATGAGCATGTAATGTCTTAATCTACTACCTCATCATGTTGTTGTGAGAATTAAATGTGATAAAGCAGATAACATGCTTAGTTCAACATTTGGCATTCAGGAAATATTCAATTAATACTATTAATGATAATAATTCAATGATTAATAAGACTAATAATTATTTTTATCATTCCAGTAATAGTCCTTCTAACCTATAAGTAAGGTGTCATTATTATAATATTATTCCCACTTTACAGATAGGAAAGAGAAACTTGGAGAAGTGGAAATGATTTCATTCCGCCAAGAATGTGGTGGAGCTGAGCCAACTGGTCAAGTCCCATTATTTCCCTTGACATCTCATGGAAGTTGTAGGCAAAGCTGAGTAGGTTCCTCTAGCCAAGTCCAGCAGCAATGCTTATAGGTAAAACCCAAGGTCTAGGAGAAAGAGCACACTTGCCAACTCAACCAGAAGGTGTGTGTGTGTGTGTGTGTGTATTAGAGGTTGAGGATAACATGATGAGACATCTCCCCTAAATCTCCAAGCTCCCAGGAATAACAAAACTCTGAGAAGGCGTATTTTTGCCCTGTCCTTTGAACATCCTCCCAAGGCCATCCTACCCAGATTCATCTTTTGAAAAGCCTTATCCAACAAAGCTGAATTCAAATGAAAGAGAAAGGCATTCCCTTTTCCATGGGTCACTGTATTTCACTATCCAACCTGAGTCAACTGAGTAGCTTAAGATTTGCAAGAAATCTTGAGGTCAGAATGTCTGGATTTTAGTTCCAGTTCTGCCATTCTGTGACTCTGAATACATCCATTTCTCTCTCTGGCCCTTAGTTTCCTTGACAGCATCAGATGAGGACTACTCCAGTCTGACACTCCATAGCTCAAGGTTACACCCCCATCTCCCACTTTTAGGGGGAAGAGGGAGGGAATAAGGGGCAGTGGCATCAATTTCCTTCCTGGGATGGCTCCTCTGAGCTCCATATTTCTTGCCTATAGTGACCAGGGAATTTTCCCTATTGATTGTTTTTTGTAATCGAGCTTAACAAATAGAACTTCCCTCAAATGATTCTTCCAACTAAACTGATAGAAAGCTAACCTTGTTATATTTATTGACAGAACATTGAAATAAATATTATAGGTCTAGAGGGAATGTTTCAGCCCATTGATTTTTTAAAGGAAATAATAAATGGAGCCTATTCCCTTTGGCATATTATGCTGGGAATAATCTGAAAAAATGCTTAGCTTGTTCAACACAGAACTCAGAAACCCTCCCTCCACTCCCAGTGGAGCAGGGACCCTTTGCATAAATCTGCTCTGGCCCAGACAATCAATTTTCAATTTTAATTATTTTCAAAACTCGTTTATTATTTGCTTGTTCTGTGAGTTGGGAGCTTTCTTTCTTAGTGAGCTTTTAGCCAGAGAGGTCAGGCCTCTGATCTCAAGTTGGATACTTGAGATTTCTTAGTTCTATTACACCCACCAGGGAGGAGACCTTGCCATCTCTCTTTCCAGAGACTTTTGTTCTAGAACAGAAGTCTGCACATCATAGCCAGTGGGCCAAATCCAGCTTGCTGTCTATTTTTGTAAATAAAGTTTTATTGAAAAACGGTCACGTCCATTTGTTTACATATTATCTGTGTTCACTTTCCACCACAATGGCAGAGTTGAGTAGTTACAGCAGAAACCATACGATGTGCCAAGCCTAAAATATCCATGATTTGGTCCTTGGTAGAAAACATTTGCTGACCTCTCTTCTAGAGTTTCTTCTCTCTAAATGGGGCCAGCACGCTTCACTTAGGGGTATCCCTGGACCAAGTGGCTAATACAATAATAATATTTGCCAAGTCTTGTATAGTCTCTTCTTGGTACCTGGCCCTCTCCTAGGGGTGTTAACACATATTAATCTTCATTTCATTCTCACAACAACACTATGAGGTAGGACGATTATTAGCCCTGATTTAAAAATGAGGAAACTGAAGTACAGAGAAGTTAAGTAACTCACCAAAGGTCAGGCAGGTAAAAAGTAGCAGAGCTGCTTTATAAATCCAAGTAGATTGGCTTCCGAGGTGATGGGTTCTCAGAGAAAGTCTAGGTCAACATCCCCAAAGTACAGATGGGCAAACTGAAGCCCAAAGAGCAGTCACAGAGTTGGTGGTAAAGCTGGAAGTAGAATCTAGATAATGTTTCTGGGGCCATGTCTTTCTGTGGTTTCTATTACCTGGTTCTGCTGATCTTCTCTTTATCAGAAGCAGGCAGGAAGGTTCAGAGACCATTAAAGCAGAGCCCGGCATCACCCACCTCCCTCCCCACCAGGACTTTGACAGTCACAATATTTACTACATCCCTCATTACAACTCTTTCTTACAGCCATTTCTTCTTGTACTCTCCCATGTTGGTGGAGGAATTTGGTCCCTAGCTCAAAGATAACTTTTTCACACAGTTTCAACATTCGCTCATATCATGACTATTGTTGAGTACCTAGAACAAGCTCATTTAGTGATTTGCATGGTCACTAGCAGCCCTTTGGGAAAGAACTGAAACCATATAATAGACTAACATATAATCAAATGTTTTGGCTACATAATTTTTAGTAAAAAAAAAAAAAAATCATCCTTTGTCCCCTTCTCCTTCGTGGCCATTACCTTATCTTTCTTTCTTTTTTTTTTTTTCATTACCTTATCTTTCATTGAATGCGTTCCATTCCATCATTATGTCCCTGTCCTTCCCTCTCTTCACTTCTCAATCCACTCCAATCTGGTGTTCATCCAGAGCCCACCCTTGAGATTGCTGTAGGGAAGCCCCTGATGGGCCCCTAAGGACAGTACTGCCTAGCCTGGATCTTCAAGCTCTACTCTGCCTTTGGAACTTTTGATCGCCTCGTTCTTCTTGGAAGGTTTTTTTCCCTAGCAGCAGTCTGCAGACTCTTCTCCCTCTCCAGAAATACCTTCTCAGGTTCCCTTTCTGGTCCTTCTTTGTCTGTCCTGTTCAACTTTGGATTGTCTTGGTTGGATTCTAGGCATGTCTCTTAGCACACTTAGGGTCAAGCCATGACTCTAATTACCTACCACTTATTCCTCCACCATGTCCCCAGATTTCAACCAGCAGCCCAAATCTCTTTCCTGAACTTCAAAATACATAACTGGACATCACCTGTAAGTCCACTTGGGCACTTCAAAATCATGTTTTCAACACTGAACTCATTATGTGAATGTTCCAGGCAGATGAAATGATTGGTGAGGAACCATTGAGGTAGAAGTGAGTTTGGCTGGGTTCGAGGAACAGAAAAAGGCTGTTGTTGGTGGAGTGTTATGTGTCTGGGGAAGACCATCAGGAAATGCATTTCAAGAGGTTGGTAAAGACCATAGTATGCTGGACCTTGTAAGCCATGGGAGAGAGTTTAGATTTTACTCTGAAGGTGATGAGAAGATCAGAGGAGTTCTGAGCTGTGGTTTAGAAAGCTCACTGGGCTGCTGTGCTCAGAATAGGTTGTGTGAGGTCAAGTGCAGAGGCAGGAGACAATTGCAAACGTGTGGCAGGGGATGAGGGAGGTAGAAATGGACCAGAAAGGGTGCAGTGGGTTCAGGATTTGATTGGGAATGCCATTGGGCTTATAGGTGGATGGAGTGGTGGAGGGTGAGAGATAGGGGGATGAAAGACATCACTTCCATATCTTACCCTTCCTCCCTCCCTGGGCTCCTGAATAAGAGTTTCACTTCTTTTCCACCCTCCTGCTCTGACAACACAGAGAGGGTCTGTGGGTCAAACTCTTCTTGCCTAGAGACAGTCTGGTCTGGGGTTGAATCACTTGGGTGGGTCCCATCATGAACTGAGCCATATAGGAGGGGTCTGGGTCATTTTCTGGCCCCCAACTGCTTTGTCCTTAGAGCCAAAGCCCTCATCTCTGTTGCCCAGCATTAGCCAGGAGACTGTGTTAGTGGCAGGAGATGAAGGCTGAGGACCCACCTGATTGCACTGTAGGCTGAACTCCAGATGATTTTGGACAGTGGTGAGAGCAGTAGGCTTGGAATGAGATCATCTGGGTGTGAGTTCCAGAAGGGCCACTTTTAAGCTGTGTGACTTTGGATAACTCATTTCATCTTCCTGGGCTTCACTTTCTTCATCATAAGTTGGGGCAAATTAATTCTACATCAAATTAATTCTGAGCTGTGGTTCACACAGGATGGAAAGGATGGCAGGATAGAAAGGCCTGACCTTGACGTCCAGTTCCATTTTGGGTCTTGGAGACTTTGGGTGCCAGAATTTCTTCCTCTGGCCTGTTAGGAAGAATGAATTGTGCCTCTGGAGGCTGAAGGGGAAAAGAAGAATTTGGTTTTAGTTTTGTAGACACAGGCAAATATTCCATGGGGGAAGGTGAGAGTGGAGCGAGGAGGATAGTTTTCCATAATTTTCTAGATATGCCTTTCCCTGACTCTGATACTCTGGAAACTCTTAAGCCCAAAAGAAGGACATTATCCTTACATATCCCTCATCCAGCTGTCTTTCACACTTAATGATCAACCTCAGTAGGCAGAGACCAAGAGTAGTGATATCTTCAGGGGTTAGGCAGGCAGTGGGTGAAGTGCCTATGTGTGGATTATGGCTGGCATGAGTCCATGCTTCACCCAATGGGAGAGGGGCAGAAGGGAGAGAAGGGGCCACCACTTGGCCCCAGCTAATGATTGACACATGGGAAGTTGGACCTAGTATTACCAGGTCTTCTGAGTTTTCAAAAGAAGCCAGAAATCTGGAATTTTACATGACATTTCCTGAATTTAAAGTGTTGACAACTGTCAATTAAAAGAAAACATCAGCATGGGCCAAACAAACTTATAGGATGCATTTGGCCCTTAGGTGGCCAGTATGTGATGCCTGATACTAAATCACTGAGGAATAATTAGGGTCTAGCAATAGTCAGGTACACCAACTACTGCCGTATGCAAATACAAAGAACTGGTGAACACTGACAATTTAATGTTGTGAGTTCTCACCAGGAATATTTTGTTCATGTCTCTAGAAGGTGAAAATGCTTGTGACTTTATTTCCACTAAATACTGAACAATATCTGGTATCCTTGTTAACACAGGTGGTTGAACAGAAAGTATGTCCAACTTATACTTGTATATGGGCATGTTCATTTGTTTATTCATCTATTCAACAGGCTCCTGTGATGTCTTCACAGACATCACCCAGTGTAAGACACAACTCTGGCTTTTTGTCATGTTAAAAATTACCTATGATACCAGACAGAACAAAATAAGTGCTATAAGAATTATAAACAAGGGCTATGGAAGTGAGACAGAAAGATAATGGTGATTACCTTTATGGGACTAGGAGAAGGGAGGTGACATTTAACTTGAGCCTTGAATGATGAATGAGTAGAGTGGGGGAGGAAGTGGTTTTCAGTAAGATTCTTGTTTGCAAGCAACAGAACTAACTCAGCATAGCTGGTTGTGATGGTTATTTTGGTGTCTTACCTTGATAAGATATGGGATGCCTAGGTATTTGGTTAAACATTATTTCTGGGTGTCAAGAGATTGGCATTTGACTTAGAAGACTGAAAAAATCAGATCACCCTCACCAGTATGGAGTGGGCCTTATCTGATCAACTGAGGGCCTGAATAGAACAAAAAAGCTGAAGATGTTGAACCAGATCTTTCTGCCCATCTGCTTGAGCTGAGACATCAGCCTTCTCCCACCCAACTGTGAGTTGCATTGGTGTTCCTGGCTCTCAGGCCTTCAGTCTGAGTTTGGAATTTGCGCCACTGGTTTTCCTGGGTCTCCACAAAAGATGGCAGATTGTGGGACATCTCAGCCTCTGCACAACCCTGATTAATAATAGTGATCAGCAGGAGGACAGGGATTGAGCAAGCCTTGGAAGTCTAGGTTTTAGTAAGCACGAAGCTGAAAACTTGTATTCAGCAGTGGCAAATTCTGCTGCTGTCTGAGTTAACATTCCCATGGCTGTGAGCTTTGTGACACTTGCTCAGGATTCAGCATCCTGGGAGACAGTGACTGGCCAACTTTAGGTCATATCTTCCCCATCCTCCAGGCAGATGAAGGCTATGGCTCTCTTGATTACTTTCCTGCCATGACTATGTAATGATGACCATTCCCAACCAGTACTCAGTAATGAGGAGGGCACACACCCTCCCACTGAGCAGTTAGTTCTGTGATACTGCTGTGGAGGGCAGAGCTCTGCAAGGTGAGGCAATAATGTGGCAGGGACTGAGCAGGGAGGCCTTAGAGACCTGGGGTTTTCACTGAAGCCCATTACCACGTACTCCTGCCCCTGGACCACACTAAGGCACACACCACAGTCAGGGACACAGCTTCTTCCTTTGTTCTACTGGACTTGGATCTTGTTCCTGTCTCAGCTTTCATTCCCCCTCATCAACTGGAAAGAAATAAAGACTTATTTCCTAAAGCCAAACACCTTTTAGTTCCACTTACCAAAAAGAAGGAACAAAAAAAACTGAAAAGTAATTTAATTAATATTGGAATCTAAACGTGTGGTAATGAGGGATTGATTAAATAAATTTCAGTACGTATAATAGAATTAATCTGTCCAGATTGTAAAACAGCTTGGCTATTTCACCCCTATTAAGAAATTATATCACACACACAGACAATGTGTGTGTGCTTATATTAGTGCAGAAAAATGACTGGAAGGATGCAAACCAAAATGCAAATAATGGTGATTATCTTTGGGTAGTAAGATTCTGGATTTTTATTTTTTATTTTTGCTTATTTTAACCGTTCTGTAGATTTTATGATAAACATGATTTTAATCTTTATTTTTTTTTTTTATGAGTTACTCTTTTTTTTTTTTTTTTGAGACAGGTCCTCAAGCTGTCACCTTGGATAGAGTGCTATGGCATCACAGCTCACAGCAACCTCCAATTCCTGGGCTCAAGCGAGTCTCTTGCCTCAGCCTCTCAAGTAGCTGGGAGCACAGGTGCCCGCCACAACGCCCAGCCATATGAGTTACTCTTTAATCAGAAACAAAATGATCCCCAAAGTAAATTTGGTGGGTGCAATTGTCGTTATAGTCTGAATAGACGATTCTTTTAATACTAGTCATGAGAGCACTGGAGCATATACCAAGTTAAGTGCAAAACAGGCTCTAATAAAGCCAAGACTGTAACTGAGAAATGGGTTGAAAGACACCCACATTGTCCTTAAATTGCTTTTCCCTCTCCCTACCCCCCCCCCCCCGACAGCCATCTGCTTGACGGTTTCTCTTACAGGGTGGAAAATGGGGTCACAGCTCCATTACGCCAAGGTCTGTGTCTTTGTCTTGCTTAATGATTTTGCCCATGAGATTTAGGACACTTTAACTATAATATTTATTCAGTTTTATGGCTTTAAATATAACACTAACTCCTAATAATCAATATTGATTTAACTATAATATCTTATTTATAGACACAGTCCTCTGGTTTGCATATGGACTCCAACTGTAATGCAACAGAAATAAGCCACTCACTCCCCTGGCCCTGGGCCAGCAACAAGGGACATGACAACCACTGATGAATGGCTCTGAGGCCAAGATGGAGTTTTGGGTTTCTGATGCCCTCATCTCCCCACCCCCTCCCAATTTCTGCTTCCTGCCCCCCAGAAACCCATGGAGCCATCGCGGCTGAGAATGCCTGCTCATTTCATGCAACATAATTGTCAGTCTTAAGGAGATTGCATTTGCCTGGCCTCATTGGAGGGCAATTATAACCAATAGAAATGCTAATAAAATAAGACCCCGAGGGAAGGAGAAATATCCAGAAGTAGAAAGGCTAAGGCAAGACTTGGGAAATAGAGACTTGCTCCGGCAAAGTTCCCTTGCCTGGATGGTGTGGATGTTTAGAGATGTTGTTATAATTAGTTGAAGAGGTGGCCAGGCAGTAAGATTGGCAGCTGCCCCTTACAGGGATGACAAACGGCCTGGCCACTGTGATCCTGTGTGGCCGAGGTCTATGAGGAAAAATAGAAGAAGCCCGAATCATTTAGCCTAGAGAAGAGAGGACTCACACTGGTGAAGCTGCCTAAGATTAAGAGGTTAAGGAAATGACCTGTTCTTGTTTACCAATGGCCTATGCCTTCCAGGGACCAGAGTGCAGTGTCCACTGTTAGAATATCCCACTCCATCTCTTGAGGTTTCTGGGAACCCTCATTTGTATTTGGTGAGTGTGGTAGAGATTTTCTATTTATCCCTAATACCCTTCAAACCCTCAAATACACATACACACACACACACACACACATACACAAACAACCATTCACTCTGCTCTTCTTCCACAAGTGGAGTCTGTGGTCCAGGCCTGCCAATCAAAGAGTCTCTTGTCGTTGATTGCAAATTGGTTCAGGACGAATCCTAGGACTTTTGGAGGAGCTATCTGAAATGAGTCTGACTCTCTTTCACTACACTTGAACCTGAGAGGATGTAGTGGCTAAAGCTGTTGCAGCCATCTTGACATTACATCATGCTTGAGAGAAAAAAACAGCATAGAAGAAGTGAACTGAGAGACACTATTTCCTCCATATCCATAGTCCTTCCTTCCTTCCTTTCCTTTTTTTTTTTTTTTTTTTTTGAGATAAAGTGTTACTCTGCCACTTTGGGTAGAGTGTCCTGGCATCTTAGCTCATAGTATCTCAGACTCTTGAGCTTAAGAAATCCTCTTGTCTCAGCTTCCCAAGTAGCTGGGACTATAGGCATCCACTACAACACCCAGCTAATTTTTCTATTTTTCATAGTGACAGGGTCCTGCTCTTGCTCAGGCTGGTCTCAAACTCCTGCACTCAAGCAATTCACCTGCCTCAGCCTCCAGAGTGCCAGGATTACAGATGTGAGCCGCCACACCTGGCCCATAATCCTTACTTAGGGAATGTCCTCCTACTCCCACTCCATATACTAGGAAGCATGTGAGCTTCATAATTTTTTATGACCAAGACTGAGCCTTGTTCTATTATCTAGGCTAGAGCATAATGATGTCACCATAGCTTACTGCAACCTCAAACTCCTGGGCCCAAGCAATTCTATTGTCTCAACCTCCTGAGTAGCTGAGTAGCTGGGACTACAGGCACCTGCCACCATGCCTGGCTAATTTCTTTTCAATTTTATGTAGCGATAGGGTCTTGCTCTTGCTCAGGCTGGTCACAAACTCCTGGTCTCAAAATCCTCAGCCTCCCAGAGTGTTAGAATTACAGGTGTGAGCCACCTTGCCTGACCGTAACCTTCATTCTTGGTCACAAATGGTTTATCAGGGGTGAACACCTAACCCAAAGTGACCAATCAGATTCTTTCTCCTAGGTGTTTGGAAATGAGACATAGGACCAAATCAGTAACATGGTATTGGGCACTAGGATGGAATGGTCATGCAGAGTGGAGGCCAGACTAGTCTAGCTCGTCTAGCTGCTCTCGGGACACACTCCCACTCACATGCAAGTCAGAGTTATGGGGAAACACAGAGCTGCAGATGTAACAGTTATATTACTAATGTTTTGGTTATCTCTTGCTGTATAACAGACCAGCCAAAATCTTAATAGCTTAAAACAATTTATTATTATTTCTCATGGTTCAGTTGACTGGACTCTGCTCAAGGTGACTGTCATTTGGGGTCTCTCGTGCTATTTTAATCAGAGTATGGCTGGAGCTGGTGTCATCTGAAAGTTCAACTGGGCTGGATGTCCAAGGTGGTTCATGGATTGACCTTTGACACTGACTAGCAATTGAGGCTGGCTAGAAATTGACATTGGTTATAGGCAAGGAATTCTGCTAGAGCTGTTTCCAGAGTACCTACAAGTGGCCTCTTTATGTGGCTTGGGCTTCTCACTGTATGGCAGCTGGGTTTTAAGTGGAAGTGTCCTAGGAGCAAGTGTTTGGAGAGAAGGGGAGCAAAAGTTGCCAGTCTTTTTAAAGGCTGGGCCTGGAACTGGCATGCAATTACTTCTGTTGGACCCTATTTTGTTGGTCCAAGCAGTCCAGGCTTAGACTCAGGGCTGAGAAAGAGAGTCCATCTCCCGATGGGGGAAATGGCAGTGTTCTAGGGAGGGAAGGAATTGATGATGGCCAAATCAGACATAAGCTTGCACAAATAATAATGATTTCTAACCATAATGATTGCTAATGAACTAAGGGCCTTATATGCTTCATCTCCTTTAATCCTTAGAACAAACTATTATTACTCACATTTTGCAATTGAGCACATCAGAGTCTGGAGAGGATGAAATAAAGAGTGAAGGATGTTATAGTGTCAAGAAGCAGAACATCAAACACAAAAAGTTTTAAATGGTATCTCTATTTTATTATCTCATGTAAGAGGGATAAGAGAAGGTGGGGGCAAATCCAGGAAAGGTGCAGGTGGTGGCTCAAAAAAATCTCATTAAGTTTCTTTCTAGCTTTTTGCGTTTCTACTCTCAGAACGTGGGGCTGTGTTTTCTTATCTTGGCAAGGTGGCTGTAGCAGGTGACCTGAGACTGCCTCATAGATGCTTGGAGCAGGGGTAGCCACCTCACCAGCCTGGACCAATCAGCAACAGGGCATGGCCACACCCAAGGCTGTGTCTCTTTCTTTCATTAAGCTCCCTGCAGACTTTTCCTTCTCTGCCATTGTTCAGAATTGGGATATACCAACCATTGGCAAAAAAGAATAGAATCATTAAGACTGGCTTAGATGAGTTATGATGCATCCCTTGGGCTGGATTCATTACTGAGGGATTTCTGAGCAAATGCTGTGTTCCTTTAGCAAGCAGAAAGGTGGGAGCATAGCTTTGATACCAGTAACCAATAGTTTTTGCCACCTTCAGCCTTAACAGGCAAAGGGAATGGCCTCTGTGCTGAGGTTCCAATTCCCCTTCTGGGCTCCTGTGGGCTGCGGGCAGTGTTTCCTGTCCTCGAGTGTCTGTGAGATTCCTGTCATAAACGGACAACAAATTCTCCCTTCCTTAAGCTACCTTGAGCAGGTTTCTTTTCTTTGCAACCAAATGTGACATGCCTAAGGAAATCACTGAAACACTTTGAGATGCTTTTGTTTCATGATTTTCTAGAACAAAAGGTTCTAGAATGTTTCATAACTGACTAGAATATTTATGCCTGCAGGGCGTTGGACTTGCAGTTGGAAGACAGAGACCTAATCCGGGGTTGGCATTACCTGGCCTGCCTGCTACATTACTTCTAGAAACCAGTGCACATTGCTGGTTAACTATAGGGAAGCCTTCCCACTGAACCCTTACATGGTCCTAGAATTCTTCTCAACACAAGGCTTGAAGCCAGCTGAGTGGCCCAAGTTGGTGTAGGAGATGAAATCCATTTGCCACTGCAGCTCTAGGTAGCTCGGTGGCTCTGGAAAGCCCCTTCCCTTCCCTTTCCTGTGTGTAATGAGGGGGGTTGGATTGGGCAACATCTAGGGGTCTTCTTTCCATCACTGACTTTCTTCTCATCTTATCACTCAGGTTTGGGGTAGCCTACAGTCTCTGGTCATATCACGGGGAGTCCAGAGAACCAAATGCCATGATCCTGGGTGTAGGTAATCAGTGTAGACCGGTCATGTTCCAGCAGGGAGGGAGGCTTGGTCTCTTCACAGGACTCTGGAGGAGCTCTGGTCTCCATGGGGAGACTGAAGCTCTCATCCCCTTAGAATCTGGGAGAGAAGCACACAGGAGCAGCTGGATTCTGTTGCTTTATCCTATGGACAGTGCAGAGCTACCGTTAAGTGCACAGTCTTGGGGTGAGAAAAACCCAGGTTCAAAGACTGTCTTTACTTCTTTCCAGGTGTGTGACCTCAGGATGGTCATCCAGCCACTCTAGGCCTCTGTCTCCTCATCTGCCAAATGAAAACATCTCTACCTGTATTATACCGGATGTCCCAAAAGTCACCCCTAAAATTGCAATATATAGGAAAAGTGGGAAATTGTAATTAAATGTACCTTTATGTACAAAATATTCATTACAAAATTTTACAAAATATTCACAAAATATTCTCTACATGGTGGCCACTTCTTTGTAAAGGTTGAATATGATTATTCACATAAAGCAATCAGCAGAGTGCCTGGCACAGAGGAAGTATTAAGCAGATGATCGCTATTATGCCATTGGGGTATAACGATTTTTCACATTGTTGGGGTGTTGCTATCCCCTTCCACATACAGAGTCCAAAAAGGTCTCTTGTCTGAGTCCAGGCCAGGCAAAAGGAAGGGAGGACAGTTTCTCCTGAGATGGTTTGGGAAGTCCATGTCTTGCCATTCTGGCTGGACACTGAGCCAATCCCACTGTGACCCATATTTTAGGTGACAGTGCAGATGGGGCTCGTTTGGAGGACAGTGGCTGGGAGTTTGGGTCAGTGAGGGGACTGGAATTATTGTCCCCTGAGGCAGAGCTGAAGCAGCTCAGCCTGGAGAGGATCCATGCAGGGTCTCTGCTTTTATTTCAAACTGCTGAGAGGCTGCCATGGGCAGAGGGAGTAGACCCTTGTGGTGGCCCTGGAGAGGATGGAGGGAAGTCACAGAGGTGCTCTGAGGCAAGGCGCGCCCCGACCCACACTGCTAGCCAGTCCGAGCAGGGCTCTGAGCGCCCTCTCCTCTCCTCCTTGGGCACTGTGGCTCTCAGTGCCTGCTGACCGCCAGAATCACATGTGTGCTTTCTGAAAATTCCAATCCCTGAGTTCCCCTGTGAAAGCACAGCAGATGCAGTGATCATGGTGACCATGGTGTGGGGGCAGTGTCCCCCTATCGTCCCTTTGAATCCCCACTTTTCCTTGAGTTATTTGCATAAGTTTTGTCTTCTTAAAGTCAAATGACCCACAAATTGGAGGTGCTTAGACTCCCTTACCCCCAACATGGGGGCCTTAGTCCCTCCTTGGTGAGGGTTGACACACCTAGGCTGTGCTCTGACCCTAGTTCCTTTGTAGTCTTGGCTGTGCCAGCCAGGCCCAGCTGGCGGAGATGAACCCGTTTGTCATCTTTGTGTGGTGTTGCTTGAGGTGCAGACTGTCAACACCACAGGGGATATTTACATCTCTCCTCCCCACCCAGGGGGCACCAAGAACCTGGCAGGGTACCCTGCTGCCTCTGGCCACCTCAGGGACTGGGTGACTGGGGCGAGCCCAGGGGAAGCAAACTACTTGCTGAGGACCCTAGACTCTCAGTATGGCACTTTGGATACCCAGGAGCTTTCAGGAGGCACTGACAGTTGTCGGTGGGGGCTGGGCAGGGGGAGGGAAAAGGAGAGGGAAATACATTTTTAAAGATAACCCGGAGGCAAATATAATATTTATACTTATTTATCCTCAGAGCTCACTCACAAGGCCCCAGACATGTCTAATGAGCAGGAATTGCAAAATGGCCACGAGTCCTACTTGTTTGCCTTTGCAGAGTCTCGGAGCAGTCACATGGACCCAGATTTTTCAACTGTGTGACCGCTGCAGGCAAAACGGCTGTAAGGAGCACCAGGACGCACAGCAAGTGCCTGACTCCCAGAGGCATGGAGCTGCGAAACTGCCAACCCAGGAAAATGAGACGCTCCCTTCCGCCCCCGCCTCGGCGGAACACAGGGCATTCACACATGCACACGTGTGCCTGCACTGCGTGTACCCACAAGCGCGCACACACGGAGGCTCTCACAGGTCCTCATGGCCTCCCACACAGCACGCCCCTGTCCAAGTTCATACACACTCCCCTGCCCATTCAGACGTGTGGCACATGGGGATGGGATGTCCCCTGGCTGAGGGCTCCTTCCCTGTTCTGCTCACTCTGGACACCAGAGATTGTAAACAACATGTGAAGGGGCTTCCGATGTGTCAAGTGGACAGCAGGATTAATGGAGACCAGCACCATCTGCACTGGAATGAGAACGACACACCATTTACTACGCAGTTAACGTGAGCATCTACGCAGAGTGTACCAACGTACAGTAGACTTATGTGCACAAACCTATATGCACAGCTAGAAAAGGAAAAGACGTGGTTATGTGTAAATGTACAGAAGCAGGTTCCTGGTGGGTACCCTGCGCGCTGCTCCAGTCGGGGAGCCACTGAAGGCCCCGACATCATCACCAGGCATTATAGCAGTGCTGCAAAATTGCACCTATATCCTGTTAATATATGCAAATGAAAAATAAAAAACAAAACCAAACACCCCCAATATACAAATGCTACAAAATCAGACCTGATATTAATTTCCAGATATTCTTTTTGATGATTGATGAAGTGTTTTGTTTTTTTTTTTGAGACAGAGTCTCACTATGTCGCCATCTGTAGAGTACCGTGGCATCAGCTCACAGCAACCTCAAGCTCTTGGGCTTAAGCAATTTTGTTGCCTCAGCCTCCCAAGTAGCGGGACTACGGGTGCCTGCCACAATGCCTGGCTATTTTTTTGTTGTTGTCATTGTTTGGCATGCTTGGGATGGGTTCAATCCCGCCAGCCCTGGTGTATGTGGCTGGAGCCGTAGCTGCTGAGCTACAAGTGCTGAGCCAGCTAAGTTTTTGATGGGTAGGACTATGCTCATCCTCGTCCCTGACTCCCCAGATTGGGTCAGGTCTGCTGTGATGCTCTCAGAGTCACTGTTGTTCCTTTTCTTTGCAGCACCTGTTACAATTGTCATTCTGTCTCTATCTGTGATGCTGGTTTTCTGTGCTAGGTTACGCAGGCCTGTAAGCTCCATGAAGCCAAGTCTTATTGCTCACTGTTATGTTACCCAGCTACAGCAGGTGCTCGGTAAATACACGTTTGCGTGCAGGCATGCTCTCTTCTGCTGTGTCTCCTTTCTGTGACCCATGACAACCAAATCTCACTCCTTGGCACCAGGAGGGTCACCTCTTTTAATACTGAAGGCAATACATTCTCAGGCTTGGTTTGGAAAATGCAAATTTCAAATACAACACCAGTGTCAATCGTATTTCTAACAAGGTCATTTTCCTCCTCCATGCAGCTGGCGGGCTGTGCCACTGGGAGATGGCATCTTTCCGTTTGCATGTGATCTGCTCTGTGTTCAAATTCCTTTCTCATGGTTGTACTGTGGCTGCTCTGACTGGGCTGCAGGGTGTGTGGAGGGAATGGTTTGGGGAGTTATAATCAGTTTAGGGTCTTCAGGATGGAGGAGCTCATCCTCCTGCTGTGGAGTGGGCTGCTCCCCACTGGGAATTGGCTGAAGACACTTGCCTTGCTTAAGATATACCCGGGGCAGCCCACATCCAAAGACAAGCTCTGCAAGGATACAGAGGCCTTGCCCCCTGGCCTCAATCTAGCCTTCCCCGAACTCCCATCTAAAGCTTAGAGCTCCCTTTGGGAACGGCTGAGGTCTTTGTTGAGACTGCATCTCAGTTTAAATCCTCTCTCTTTCCAGCCCTGCCTTCTTCACCCCTCACAGGTGTTGAGTCCCTTATGAACTCTGTTTATGTAAATTTCTATCCCAGGGTGTTTCTGGAAAATCTGACTTGTGTCAGTCACTTTGGTCCTTTGCAGGATTCCACTGCTTAGGTGATCTGGTGTCCATGTGGGGTTTTATGTTTTCTACTGATGGAGTTTAGCATGACCTTGGCTGGTGCCAGGTAGATAGGATTCAAGGCAATTATGGTAAGCACTCAGCTGCTCTCTGCCTAAGGCTTCTACTGAGCTCAAAGCTCTGGATGACAGGCAGGGCATGTTTCTGCTCACACAGCTCTGTCTTCTCCATCTCTGCCTGTGCCCAAAGGTGTGTCCTGCCTGAGCCTGGGAGAATCAGGTTGGAGCTAGTTGATCCCTGATACTTCTCCCTTTCTCTTCCCTGGGGGCCTTCTTTTTTTTTTTTTTTTTTTTTTGAGACAGAGCCTCAAGCTGTCACCCTGGATAATGTGCGGTGGCATCATAGCTCACAGCAACCTCCAATTCCTGGGCTCAAGCTAGTCTCTTGCCTTAGCCTCCCAAGTAGCTGGGACTACAGGCGCCCACCACAACGCCCAGCCATTTTTTGGTTGCAGCCGTTGTTGTTGTTTAGCGGGCCGGAATGGATTCGAACCCACCAGCTCAGGTGTACATGGCTGGCGCCTTAGCCCGTTGAGCCACAGGCACCGAGCCCCCTTGGGGGCCTTCTGAAGGAGGCTCAGGAGTTCATGAGAAATGTTGATTGGAGAACTGTACCTGTCCTGAGCCCTGTGTGTGCTCAGATCCTTTTTAGGAGCTGACCCCTGCTGACTACATTTCCAGGTTTGTCTGCCAGCTACCTGAAGTGCTGGATTTGGTTAAGAAGTGCTATTGTGGGGAGCCTGGCCCATGGAGGAAGAGGGATAATCCAGGATTTCCCCCGCTTCTCTATCTGCCTTCGTGGCTTCTCTAGTGAAGACCGCATCCCCTCCACGCATCCAACTCCCCTAAGGTTCCAGCTCTTCCCTTTATCTCTTCAATCTAGAGGTGACAGTGACTTCCTGCTCTTGTCTGGTTAACTCTCCACACCTGCTTGGGTTTCAACTTCTTGGTCACTTATGTGACTAATTATCTGCATTAAATCCCTTCTGTTATGAATTCTTAAGGTGGCTTCTGTTTTCCTAGTAAGGCTCTGACTCATAGAAGAATTTTTGTTGTTCCAGTTGAGTTGGGGTCCCACTTGAAAAGGGGGAAATCTGTTGAGCTCTGTTCATAGAGCAACTGGTCTCCCAACTGAATCACACCTCAGAACTGCCAACAGATCACCCCAGGTCACTTCTCTCTTCCTCCACCCCCATTCCTGGATCCAGTCATGGAAGGGCTCTTTCTTTCCATGTCTGCCCTTTCTAGTAATTGGGGGTGACTTTATGTTTGCATCTTAGTGAATTTTAGTTTGGCCAAGGTTATGGGAAATAATTTTTTTTTTGAGACAGAGTCTCACTGTGTCATCCGGGGTAGAGTACAGCTCACAGCAACTTCAAACTCTTGGGCTTAAGCAATTCCCTTGCCTCAGCCTCCCAAGTAGCTGTACAGGTGCCCGCCATAGCACCCAGCTATGTTTGGGTTGTAGTTGTCATTGTTGTTTGGCTGATGGGGGCTGGATTTGGAGCCGCCACCTCTGGTGTATGTGGCCGGCACCCTAGCCACTGGGCTATAGGCACCAAGCCTATGGGGAAGAATTTAAATAAAAAAGGTGCTACTAAGGCTAGATTTGTTTCATCAGCTAAAATGACAGCTCCATGGTAGAATTTCTTAAACTTGCTCTAATACATCATAGCTGGAGCTGCTAAGTGCTATGTAAGGAAAGGGGTTTGGAGGGCAAGGTATTTGGAGAAGTGTTGGGTTAAAGAGGATTGAGAAATCCCTTTATTCCATGACTTTTCAGAACCCTCAAGGTGCTAACATCTTTCCTGAATCTCTAAGAGGGAAATGTACTCGACAGTTTCCTGAGCTTATTAACTTAAGAGCCTTCTTTTAATGGAATAGCTCATGGGGAATGTGCCTAGTAAGACCCACTTTGGAAAACCTTCTTTATGGCCTACATTTGGAGTTTTGATGGCCCATTCGTCTACTTGCTGGGTTGGAGCTAGAGATATTTTCAGAGGAAGAATATTGTACTCTGTGTGGACAGGAGTGATCCTCCATTCGAGTGCAGTCCTGGTTTACCATGCCTTATTAGCTGGGCACCATTTCATGTTTCCTTAATACATCCTAAGGGTCTATTTGTCCATACCCAGTCCAGACCCAGCTGGGTCTGCAACTTCTGATTAGAATTAAGGAGCTTAACTGAGACTTCTAGTAGGACTTAATGGGGTCATGCACAGATCATGCTTAGCACAGTGCTCGGTGCTTGGCAAGGGCTTAACAAAAGCTGGCTGCCGTGGGCTCTCAGTTGTCCTTGAGGTCAAAAAGGGTGTTAAAATCTACACTCAGACTCAGTGGTTTCATAGCCCCTCCACATGGATTCTGAGATTTGGCCAATGCCTTGGGGATCGGGGCTGTGTGAGAGTCCCCAGAGCCTCTTGGATTGTTTGAAGACCATGATAATCCTTGTCCGCTGTGAAGTTTATTCAGGCCCTGCCTGGCCTCCCTCAGGGGAGGCAGTTCTGAGCCACTATTAGTTCTGTCTTTTGGCGGCCTGCTCTTCTTCCGTGCCCCTGAATTGTTAGCTCTCCTCTGCCTGGCCCAACCCACGAAACCTGGAGATCCCTGTGACCTGAGCCCTAATCAATTCCCTTGCCCCAGACAACTGTTCCCTCATTATCCAGCAGAAACAAGAAAAAGGAGAAGCTGCTACAGGAGCATTTGGAAATGAGAACCAACAGCAACTCTTGTACCAGGAACCAAAAGCTCAGATTGATGCAAACAAAAGTGTTTTTGTTCTAAAGGGCTGGTGACCATGGTCACCTCCTGGCCAGGGAGCAGTGAGCTTCATAGAACACTCCTTACTTCAGCCTTCCCCAGGGACAGGGCCCTCCTTGATGCCTGGGGAGATGACCTTTCCAAGAGGGGGCTGGTGAGGGAGGGGGCTGCAGCTGGGCCCCGACCCCCTGCCATCCCCAGCTTGGAGCCAGAGCCGGAAGGACCACTTCCAATGGTGACTCAGCCTTTGTCCTTGAATGGCCTGGTTGCACAGGGCTAGGCAAGGCCTCTGCAGCTGGCTGAGTTTTATTTCTCCGACCCCCAGCTTTTTATTTTGGAAGTTTTCAAACTTAGAGACAAGTGGAAAGAACAGTCTAATTATTACCCATAAAGCTGCCATCTAGATTCTGCATTTGTTAACATTTTGCCGTATTTGCTACAACTGTCTCTTTTTGGTATAGAGTTGTGGAGGGCGGTGCCTGTGGCTTAGTGAGTAGGGCGCCTGCCCCATATACTGAATGTGGCGGGTTCGAACCTGGCCCTGGCCAAACTGCAACAACAAAAATAGCCGGGTATTATGGCAGGTACCCGTAGTCCCAGCTACTTGGGAGGCTGAGGCAAGAGAATTGCCTAAGCCCAGGAGCTGGGGGTTGCTGTGAGCTGTGATGCCACATCACTCTACCAAGGGCGATAAAGGAAGACTCTGTCTCTAAAAAAAAAAAATGAGTTGCGGACAGTGTGATTCTCATTGCTAAATACTCCTCATGCTTCTCCTAGGAGTAAGGACATTCTTCTTCATAGCTACAATGCTGTTGTTCCACATGAGAAAACTAACATTAATCCCATAACATTGGTTAATTTCCAGGTTAGATTCATATTTTCCAAATGTCCTAAAATGTTTTTATGTTTTGCATTTGGCTTTTTAAAATATAGAATAGTTAACTTTTTGAAGAGTCTAGGCCCATTTTCTAGTTGCAGTGCAAGTTTCTACATGCTGAATTTATCTACTTCTTCCTCATTTAACTTGTTTCTTTATCCCCATTTTTCCTATAAATTGGAATTTCATTCATAATTAGATTCAAATTAAACACTGCTCACAAGAATATGTCCTAGGTGCCACGTACTTTACCCTGCAGCCCGTTAGGAATGTATCCTGGTTTCTTCGAACTTTTCTTGACTGTTCAACTTGAAAGCAGGGAATAAGATTGGAAGATCACCTATCATATGCCAAGTACTTTGCAGAGAGCTTCTTATCTGGACTCACAAAGCAATTTTGATGAGAGGAGATAGAATTCCCTACCTCATAGGTAAAGAGCTAAAGCTCAGAGGTGGCAGGCAGGGGTCAGGAAAGAACTGAACATTTGTTAAGTAATTATTGGTGGCCAGGCTATGATGCCTGCTTCACATGGGGGACTTTGGGAAGCTAAATGGCTTGCCTGAGTTCCCAAGTCAGTTGAGAGGTAGAGTTAGGTTCACAATGGGATCTTCTTACTCCTAGTCTTGAGTTCTTTCTGCCCAACCATGCTGCCCCTTTTTCCTGGATGTCCTATCTTTTGGGCTCTGGTGGATGAACTAGTCTGGTGCCCAGATTGAGTTGTACTGGGCCAGCTAGGGATGCTTATGTCCTCAGTAGGCCCTGAGCAGTGACGCTGGGGGGCTATAAGTTGTGGTTGACCTGTAAGGGAGATACCTTTGGTCAGTGGCTGTCTCTTTCAGTCTCCTGTGACATCACAAGAGTCAGAGTGGGGGCAGGGTGGGGAGTGGACACATCTACTGCCTCTCCCAAGAATTCAAGTGCAGGTGGAAAAAGTGTGGAAGGGAGGCTGGAGGAGGCCTTCTAATCCTGGGAGTCCAAAGGACAAGGTCACAAACCTTCTGTCAAAGCAGAACACATATGTAGAAACTGAGGCAAAAGAGGAGTAGAGGCTTATGATGTTATTTACCCATGATCCTAGTAGTCAGCCAGGCTGACACCATTCACCTTTATGGGGCTCTATCATGTGTCTGCTGGCAGGTCAACTAGAGGCCTCTGGTGGCCAGATGACCCAACATGGCCTCACTAATATGTTGGGCTGTTGGCAGGTTGTCAGTGATTTGGGCTCGGCTCTGCTGAGATACCTCATTTTTGTTTCTGCTGGGACATCTCATTTCTTTTCCATGTGGCCTCACAGGCTTATCTCCATGGTGGTCCCTGGGTGAGAGGGCAAGCCACATTTCTTTTTTGTTTGTTGATACAAGGTCTCTCTCTGTCTCCCAGACTGGAAAGCAGTGGCGAGATCATAGCTCACTGCAGTCTTGAACTCCTGGTCTGAAGTTATGCTGCTGCCTCAGCCTCCCAGACAACCAGAACCACAGGCACACAAAATCATGCCTGGATTTTGATTGGTTGATTGATTGTAGACAAAAAGTTCTCCTTATGTTGCCCAGATTGGTCTTGAACTCCTTGGTCTCAGTCCATCCTCCCACCTTGGCCTCCCAAAGTGCCGTGATTACAGGCTGAACCACCATGCCTGGCTGCACAAGTGCTTTTCAAACCTCTGCTTGTATCACACTTGCTAAAGACAAAGCTAGTCACACAGCCAAGCCTAGTTGTAATGAGGAAAAGCAGATTCTACCTCTTTTTAAAAAATTAATTTATTATTTTGTAAGTTTCAAAATATTAAGAGGCTACAAATGTTTTTGTTACATAGAAGTCAGCCTTTTGGTGTGTTCTTATCAGAATAATGTTCATGTATCGAACAGGTAAGTTTTTATCCCACATCTCCCCTTCCCCTTGTTGGTGTTCAACATCTTTTAGATCCTACCTCTTTATGGAAAGGGAAAATCTGTCACCAGTTTTACAGACTTCCCCCACTGTTCTCTGCACCCTGGGTGGCCCGTTCCCCAAACACCTTCCCATTACGCATCCCGTTCAGATCTTGTATTGTAGTTATTCCAGAATCTCACCATGTTTTGCTTTTGTCT
This sequence comes from Arctocebus calabarensis, assembly GCA_963573935.1. Taxonomy (NCBI): domain Eukaryota; kingdom Metazoa; phylum Chordata; class Mammalia; order Primates; family Lorisidae; genus Arctocebus; species Arctocebus calabarensis. Next base: position 60,373 of record CAUYON010179751.1, read on the forward strand.
GTTGAGGCATTTTATTTTTCAGTATGTATCACATCCCTAGAAAAAGAATTCTGCAATTTTTCCTGTGTCTTTTCTTCTTGCTTCTTTGTGGCCCGTGATGCCAGCTGAAGTTGTCAGTACAATGAAACCAAACTGGTAGGATGGGAGCAGATTATTCTGCCATTTTTCTAGGTCTTTGAGTTGCACATCAAATCTGGGGTTGATCGCTCCACACTTGTTTAACTTGCCTGTGAGATTCACAGCAATTTTCTAAGCTCTGTGATCATCAATGATTTTAAATTCGCCAATTCAACCATGCTTCACCATCATAGTTAGAAACTGGACAATGACTTTCGAGTGTGGACTGATAGGAATCTGGTGTTTGCCTCTCTTTTCGGCATTGTTAATGCTCTTAAGAGCATCATCAGCCAGGACATCCATGCGCACCATTATGGTGGTGTGCAAATGTGGGGAAAAGAGTCAGAATCTTACTATTTCCAAAGCACCTCTACCACCTGAACCTTTGCCTATGCTGTTCCCTTTGTCCAGGATGCTGCCTCTGCCTTCCCACACCCTGTACCCATTTATTTTTTCAAAGTAAAAGTCCAATGCTACCTTTCTCTCCACACCTTTTGCACTTCATCTCCATCCAAGTCCATCCTCACTTCTGGATCTCAATGCCTTGTGCACGCCCCTTTGTTGCAGCACTTCTTTCATGTGGTCTGGGGATAAAAGCCTTGCTCAAGGCTATTGGGTGAGAGCTCTGGACTCAGGCGATCCAGGTTCGGAGTTCATTTTTACCTCTAAACGTCAGTTTCTTCATTTCTAAGGAAAAGGGGATATGATGGTCCTGACTTTGTAACGCTGTTTTGTTTTGTGAATCCAGTGATGCTCCTGTAATGTGCTTTGCAGGGTGGATGTGAGCTCCCGGGAGACTGGAAGCACCTTGTGAGCAGGAGTTAAATCTCCTTCCCAGATCCAGCTGATGGCTTGATCCAGAACAAGTGGTGGGAGATCCTTGACCATTTTTGTGATTTGACACCTCTCCCAAATAGCAATGAGCTGGGCAGCTGCAGAAGGCAGGAGGCTTGCCTGGTGTTTGGCTTTTCCTCGGCACCCCTCAGGGTAGGACAAGACTTGGCTGGGCCCACAGCCAGCAATGAAGAAGTGGCTGCTAATAATATCATTATATGCTAAATAATTAACTGACATTTAAATATTCATCTGTTGTTGGGGGCAAGGCCTTTTATTAGCATCTAGGGACAGAAGAAGGCGATGGATGTTGGCAAGGCTGACTTTGCCTGTGAAGGGCGACCCGGAGTCCAGGGAGAGTTGTGGTGGTGTGTGGCTACCAGATAGTCAGCTAATATATAACTACAATATCCCCACATGATAAATTGCAATTTCAAGAACGCTTGATGCATATGAGCAAGCCTAAAACAATATTGGAAGCATTAATTTCATTTGACTAATGCTTATCTATATTTTATTCTGTTCCATCTTTAAAGAAGATGCTCTCTTTTCATGCAAAGAGAGAGGGGTCTGGAGATCTGAGAAGGGTTAGAATGGAAGGGACTGGGGGTTCTCACCTGTCTTCCTACTGAAATGCAGGCAAGGTGTGGTGGGGCCTGTCTAGTGGGCTTCCCCTGAGCCTTAGGGCCTTGCTTCTGGAGGAGAAGAGCTTGGGCTCCAGAAGCATGGTGTTTAGTGCTGGCCAGTTGGGCTGTAGATTGGTTACTTATTTCTGTTAGAAATGAGCCTAGTGGGGAAGCCCTAGTGACCCTGCAGAGAGAGATTTGGGAAGGTAGGGACCATCACAGAGCAACTACCCCACAGGGGGAAAGTGAGGATGGGAGGAGAAAGAGGGGGGAGGGAAGAAGGAAATTGAGGAGGAAGGACAAGAGGATGGAGAGGGCAGAAGAAGAAAGGCAAGAAAGAGATGAAGGAGCCCAAGCAGCTGGGTGGGAGCAGCAGGGGGAGCTGGTATCCTGGAGGGTGAGGGGCAGCTTGGTGTGGTCATGAGGAGTAATAGTTCCGGAACTGGACAGTCCTGGGCTAGAACTCCAGCCATGTGACATCAGTTTTTTATTTGTAAAATGGGAAAAACCATAGTACTTACTCAATGTATTAGTTGCCCATCTCTGTACAAATTCTAATAAATTACCACAAATGTAGTGACTTTGAACAACATACATTCCTCACAGTTTCTGTTAGTTGGGGGTCTGGTCACAGCTCAGCTAGGTCCTCTTCGGAGGGTGTTGTAAAGCTATAAGGTAGCGGCTGGGATGTGTTCTCATCTGGAGGCCTGGTGGGGAAGGGATCTGCTTCCAGGCAGATGCAGACTGTTGGCAGGAGTCACTACTTGCAGTTCTCCAACTGCAGAGGCTCTGGCTCCTGCTGGAGGTAGCCTTCAGTTCCTAGATGGCACTCACATTCCTTGCTACATGGGCTTTTCCAGCACAGCTGCTTAGATCGTCTAGCCAGCAGGGGAGTCTCTCCCTCCAGCCTGCTAAGCCAGTCTAACATAATGTGATGTTATCTTGGGAGTGTATCCCATCACCTCTGCCATATGCTATCTGTTGGAAGCATGAACACCAGGAGGCTCAGGTCACAGGGGTTACCCCAGGCCTGGCTGCCATATCTGAAAATGACAGCCTTTAACTGCATTTAATCTTCAGAACAACTTCATGATGTGCTATAATTATTACCACTGTACTGATGAAGAAGTTGAGTGACAGCCATGTGGGGAGTAGCAGGTGGAGTTTAGACTTGAACCAGGTACACTGGGTCTTAGCCAGTCTATGATCCAGCCTCCCAGGACCACTTGTGAAGATAAATCACCTGAGATGCTGAGGACAGGTCTTGATACAAGATCTGATAAATATCACCCCAAAGTAATCCATCTGTGACTTGCCCCCTTTGGCAGCCTCTGCTTGTATCCTGTACCCACGTGGTGGCCATATCCACAACCAGTTGACAATCCCAGGATAACCAAGCCTGAGCTCCAGAGCACTGGAGAGCAAAACAGGGAGGTGGAGAAGAGACCTCCTGAGTTGCCTTCTTCACCCCCCAGCCCAGTTCCACTCATCTCTCAGGCCTCACTTGTTTCTACAAACTTAGTGGCTTAAAAGCAATATGCATTTTAGCTCTCAGTCCCAGGGGTCAGAAGTCTGGGATGGTTCTTGCCAGCTTAAAATCAAAGTGCTAGCAAGGCAGTCTTTCCTTCTAGAACAGTGTTTTCATACTTTTTACCTCATGGCACAGTTGAACCTACAGTTAAAGTTCCATGGCACACTTAAATTATGTTGATCAAAGAAAAAAGAGTGGCAGGCTTAGTGGGTAAGGTGCTGGCCCCATATGCTGAGGGTGGCGGGTTTGAACTCAGCTCTGGCCAAACTGCAATAAAAAAATAGCTGGGTGTTGTGGCGGGCACCTGTAGTTCCAGCTACTCAGGAGGCTGAGGCAAGAGAATTGCCTAGGCCCAGGAGTTGGAGGTTGCTGTGAGCTGTGTGACACCACAACACTCTACCGAGTGAGACTCTCCGAGGGTGAGATAGTGAGACTCTGTCTCTACAGAAAAAAAAAAAGTGAAAGAATATACTGTGCTTTGAACTTCTTTGGAAAATAATTGAATTAATGATCTTTAAAAATTTTGGCAGAACACCTAAGATCCTCTTGTGGCATACCAGTTGAAAACCACTATTCTAGGAGGCCTAGGGGAGAATCTGCCTTTTCACCTTTCCCAGTTTCCAGGGTCAGCCAGTACTCCTTGGCTTGCAGTTTCTTCCTCTGTTTTCAGAGTCTACGATGGCTGGTCGAGTTGTTTTCACTCACATTACTGGTACTGACTCTTACTCAGACTTCCAGTTCTTTTAAGGACTCATGTGATTCCATCAAACCCTCCCAGATAATCCAGGATAATGTCAATTCCACCTATGACCTTAATTCCTCATTTGCCACGTTACATAACCTATTCTCAGGTTCAGGGGTTAGGATGGGGACTTTTTTTTTTTTTTTTTGGTTTTTTTTTTTTTTTTTTTTTACTTTAGCATGTCGTTTTTTTTTGTTTTTTTTTTTTAAATTTTTGTAAGACAGAATTTATTCACAGAAAAGAAAGAAAAGAATACAGAAAACATTAAGGCATCTGTTAGAGGGAGATAATTCTAGTGGGGAGAGAGAAGCTCTCTCCATTTCTCTCCCAGTCTTTCCCCATCTCCTC
>CAUYON010179753.1:0-10243 GCA_963573935.1 Arctocebus calabarensis
ATCCCACCTGGAAACCCCATCCCACCCTCTGAAACCCCATCCCACCCTCTGAAACCCCATCCCACCCTCTTAAACCCCATCCCACCTGGAAATCCCATCCCACCCTCTGAAACCCCATTCCACCCCCCGTGGCTTCTGGGGCCCTGTGATGGGCAGGCTGGGGTTTGACTCCAGCAGGGTACATACTGGTTGTGTGTTCTTGGGCCTGAGCTTCCACATCAATAAAACAAGGACAGAGTCTGCCCAGCAAACACATAGTGCCTACTGCATATCAGTCATCTCTGAGTATGTTACGGAAGCTGCCAGTATCACCCCTGTGTTGCAACGAAACCATGGAACAAAGCAGTGAAGGAATTCGCCTAAACACAGAGTGGATAGGAGCTGGGGGTAGAGCCAGGAGACCTGGAGTCCTAGGCGAGGCCAACCCTGGGCACCAAGTGGTCCCTCTAGAATTGCAGCCAGGGCCCAGGCTGTCCCACAGAGACAGGTGGAGATGGCCTTGTCCCCGTGTGGAGGCCGAGCACAGGGAGCCCCAGCGACGTGAAGAGACTTGCCTGGCTTCACACTGGTTAGAGAGTCAGTTCAGAGCCTGCCACTGGCCAGTTCAGCAGGCTTGCTGGTTTTCTTTCCATCTCATCATGACCTTACAGGCTTTGTGAGGGCAGTGGGGACAGTTTGGGGAGCCTTTCTTTATATTTGCCCAAGACTAAGCCTCCAGAAAAGCACCCGCCTTTCAAGTGCATTTCAAGGATTAGATCCTGCATGCACGTCAATGAGGGCAAGGCCAGGGAAGGCTCCTCTGTCACTCAAGCACACGCACACCCACACCCGCACACAGATCTCACACACTTAGATACGCTAGTTTTCAAGTCTGGATCCTGATGAGCCCACATGTTGTGTGATGTGATGTCTCCTGAATTCACTTTCTACCTGTGGGGTCCATCCCCTTTGCTTCTCTCGCCATTTGTTTGAAGAACATGCTCCTATTATCTCTGATCCTTACAACATGACCTGAAGATATATGTATGACAACCCAAGAGAGGGTGGGGGCCCTTATTAACTTCCTCCCTATGCTGAGCCTGTTGTTTAAACTGCACGCAGATGGGTGGTGGGGTGTCCAACACGAGCTCTAACCTGCCTCCAGCCAGGGCAGACGGGCAGAGGTCAGGTGCAGCCCCTGCAAGAGGGCATGTGTGGGTGGCTGTGAGGCTGGAAGATGGTAGCTGAGACTTCATTTCACTGTCCTCTGCTTTTATACAAATCTGAACATTTTTCTAGTATAAAGGTTCTTTTTTTTTTTAAAGGTACTGTCTGCAGTGTGCCTGGAACATAGTAGTAAGTGATGATTTCTGTTATTATTTTATACATAGTATTCGTTTTCAAATGAAATGACCTGAAAAATATATCCTAAATTGGAAAGGGAAATGAGGCTGAATCCAGATTTTATTTTAGCAAACAAAAAAGCAGTGATTGCCTCGTGGTTATCTGGGGTTTTTTGTTGTTGTTGCAGTTTTTGGCCGAGGCCGGGTTCGAACCCACCACCTCTGGTATATGAGGCCAGTGCCCTAGTCCTTGAGTCACAGGTGCCGCCTGTGGCATTCAGAATTTGTTATCCATTCTGAATGTGACATTGTTAGGTATTTCAAAAATAAGAGATGAAACAGAATGAATAATATGTTAAAATTGATATTTATAATTTAGAATTAGAGATGAATTTCTGATATACATAGATCATTATGAAAGTTCTGAGATACACAAAAAGCAAGAAACATAAAATTCATGCAAAAGAAAACAAAAGAAACCCTCCCAGCAACACCAGTCAGCTGAGCAAATTGTAACTTGCCTGGGTGATTTGGAAAGGATGCTGTTGACTGTGTTTCTTGGAACTGAAATGATGGCCGGTAGCACAGCCTGTCTCTAAATTTTCATAGTGACTTATAACATAGATGGAAGGATAAGTAGACAGCCTGGAATATTTTCTTCAGTGAACGTGTTTATATCTTGAGTAACAAAAAACAGTAGAAAGTGGAGTTTGGGGTTTGGTCTCAGCTTGTTTGTTGTTTATATTAAATGTGTGCAATTCTCAGGCAATGGCTTTTTAACTCCTTCAAAGCCCCACCCTTGGATTGTGGTCAGCTGTTCCTGAGGACAGGTCCAGCTTAAAATCCTGAGATCCCAGGGTCAGGCTGACACACACTGGTTTGCTTTGAGGGTGGACAGAGGCTAGAAAAAGCTTATGGAAGCTCATGTAAAAGCTTAGTAGCTTATAAAAGCTATCAAAATGAATCACAGTCTAGTATGGAGACAATAAAAGGAATTTAATTGGTTTATTTTCCTTGTGGGGGCCTGAGTGAATCTTTCTTCTGAATATGCAGCCAGAATTATACGTGATTTGACATTCAGCAGTGGCACATCCCATTGTGGGTGGTGAGGGCAGCAGAGAGGCAGAGACCACCTTTCCTCCATTCAGACCTCAGCTGAGGGTCTGGCTCAGGCACTAAGCCCAACCCCTGGAGCTGCGGAGTTGGAGCCCCATGAGTCTGAGTTTGTGTCCAGTACAGAATCTTCCTTCTCTCCTGTGTCCTCGTCTGTGAGGATGACAGTGACACTGAGCTCAGGAGGTATTTATGAGGACCCGGGTTACTCATTGGGCTTGTAAGGTGCTTGCCTCTAGTTTGGGCCTGAGAATGGGCTCAATCCCATTGGTGGTGTTGGTGGCAGTGGCAGCAGTGTCACTGATCACTAGTCACTTGATGTAACTGTGGAACACACCAGAGCGTGCTTGGGCACCAGCGTCCCCTGGCCACATGCTGACAGGCAGTCCAGCTCAGTGGTGGGGTGTGGAGGAACTGACCCAGGTCCTGCCCACAAGGACTGCACTTTCCAAAGTGTCTCTGCCATGTTTGAGGAAAGGGAAAAGTGACACTAACCAGAGTGGGTCACATTGATCATTTAACCTGTCAGAGTTTGGTTTTCTGTCAGTCCTGCATGGTTAATCTTATTCGCAGATACTCATTTGTATTGGTGTGACCTCAGCTCCCTGTGAACTCTGGATACAGTTGGATGTGGTTCATAACACAGGAGGCCAGTGGGTCACAGAGAGCAATCAGAGCCCACTTGGCAATGGGATTCCCAAGTTAAGACACCTTACACCCCACACATCAGTGAGTCACGCAAAATGTTGACACACTGAAGTCAGGGCTGTATGTCCTTGCTGTCCTGGCTTGTGAAAACAGCCTTCAAAGGGATGAGGAGGAGAAAGACAATCTGTGAGTATTCAGGGGCCCATTCTGCAGCCACAGCTGCTGCTCAACTGAGCACTTACTATGTATGAGGCCCTTTATCTGCAGTGACATTCCTAAGCGTGGAGTTGGATTAGTTTTGCTTTGTAGCTGATGAACCAGAGCTCCAGTAAGTTTAAGAAATCTGGGAAGCAAGATGGCCAACTGGAGCCAGCTTTCCACAGAGGCTCCCATCCAGAAGGAGAGTTAAAGTTAGCAAGAAAGCTGATGGTTTGGAGCTGAGCCAAGAGAGAAGGCTGAAGAACCCACATCAACCTCCTGAAGCAAGCTGCAAACCCAAGGAAACAAACAATAGGTACAAAATCCATTGCCAAGGAACAGGAGTCCCCTCTCCTATGAGAACAGCTCAAGTATATGTTATACAAACAAGCAAGCAGAGTTCACATCCCCTCCTTTTTTATCCCAAGGGAGAGACCCTTTAAAAACTGGAACTCCTTCCCTAGAGAGGATACTCTCTACCTACAATTCTGAACTCCCAGCACTCCTCTCCACTCTCACTCCAAGGTCTGGAAGCCTGTATCCCATGGAGTCCAGATTCTTGGGCATTTTCTCAACAAGTGTGGACAAGGCGTGGACTGTTGCTGGTCTGTGCTGATTCTGCAGCACGGGCATAAGGAGAAGACGGTGAACTGAGGGAACCATAAAGGAGAGGGAGGGGTGGTGTCCTGTGGCACAGAACAGCAGCAGCAGCGGTAGGAACAATAGGGCTCACACTGCTGGCGATATTTTGAAGAAATACTCCCTGCCTCTCTGGGCAACCAGAGGAAGCTGGGCATCTTCTCAGAGGGCAGCCACTGGTAGAACATATCTGTGACAGAAACACAGGCCCAGTGAGTAAAGGGTATGCTTGATGTGGTACCTGCCTGGGCAGGATGTGGCAGGGACAGAGACTAGAATATGCGGGCAGAGAGACAGCATACTCCCAGGGCAGGGCTGAGCCAGAAGGACTGTTTTAGTGAGCCTAAGAAGCACCTGGTTCTCAGAGGATCATAGCTGAGACAAAAGCAAGCATGGAGAGGCAGAGCTGAGTGTAAGCTCTAACTGCACCCACCCCAACAAAGACTGCAATGGAGACAGATACACCAGCTCCAGGCAGCGGCACAGACTAGGGCTGAGTTGTACTTTCTGTGAACTCAAACAGTGCCTGGTCCACAAGGGAGTATAGCCACAACAGAAATATAAACTCTGCACAAATATAAGTGTCAGGAATATCAATAGGGGCAGGGCTGGAACTGAGTGAACTACCCCAGCTCCTATTAACCACCCGAGGTTGTAAGGCCTCAGCTCCCCCTGTGGGATGGTTGCAGAGTGTGGAGGCCTGGCTGAGGAGACATAGATCTCCCTGTGACTCAGGCAGGTGCAAACCCCTGGAGCATCGGCTCATTGGAGGGAACTGGGTCACAGCCCTGGGGGGTTACCAGTGACTGGGTATGAGAGAGGTGCAAGGTGGGGAAGGAGGCATCAACCTTCCCAGACTAATTCATTTGCTGGGGGGGGGGGGTCCTTCTGACCTCTCAGAGCACCAGAGTGAGTTATACTCAAGCTGCCAGTGGACACCTGCTATCTAGTTGCCGGAGACCTTTTGAACTTTCTCACCTGAGACTGTTGCTGACTGGGACAATTGATTTTTGATCTTGTACTGGCCAATCACCTGAGGACTATTCAAAGTAGTACCCTGGGTGTATGGTTGTGGGAAGGTTTAATTTTCCTTTCCCAGTTGTTGCCTGTGAGGGGCAGGGTGACTTAATTGCTGGTATTTCACCACAGCTGAGACTTCAACCCAGAGTAACTGATTCACTAGGGTAGGACAGAGATCAGCTGAAAACAAGACAGAGCCACTTAGCCCCACCACACCAAGCAGGTCCCCAATGCCTCAGGCTGTAGCACTGTACAGGTCTTTTGCAAAGCTCTAGGGGAAAAGCTACAGACACCAGTCCCAGCTCTTGGGCAAAGGCTGGTTAATCACTACTCCAGGAGAACCCCAAGCCAACTTCACCTTATCTGCTCATCTAGCCAAACGGTGTAAAATAATCATGGGGTGGAATCAGAGGAAAAACTCCGGTAACATGAATAACCAGAGTAGATCAACTCCCCCATGGAACAACATGGCAGACACAAATGAAGATCCCATTCATAAACAAATGGCTCAGATGTCAGAAATCAAATTCAGAATTTGGAGTGCAGATAAGATTAATAGAATAGAGGTAAAGTTGGAATTAGAAAGGAGCATTTCAAAAGTTGTCTCAAGAATTCAATGAATTCAAAGACAAAATCACCAAAGATTTTGACACATTGAGACAAGAACTTGCAACCCTAAAAGATCTGAAAAATACAGTAGAGTCCCTCAGTAACAGAATGGAGCAGGCAGAAGAATTCCTGACATTGAAGACAAGGTTTTGGAATGCTCCCAAACTCTCAAAGAGGAAGAGAAGTGGAGAGCAAAAACAGATCATTCTCTCAGAGAGCTATGGAATGATTTGAAGAAAACTAATATTCACCTTATAGGAATTCCTGAAGGCTTTGAAAGGCATAAATGCTCTACTTCATGAGATAATGAAGAACTTTCCAGACATGCCAAGAGATTCTGAAATTCAGATAGCAGACAGTTTCAGAACCTCAGTACAACTCAATCCAAATAAGACATCCCCTAGACACATTATAATTAACTTCACCAAAGTTAAAATGAAGAAAAAATTCTGCAAGCAGCCAGATGTAATAAAACTATAACCTACAGGGGAAGAATTTTAGAATGACTGCAGATATCTCTGCTGAAACCTTTCAAGCTAGAAGAGGGTGGTCAATGACTTTTAATCTCCTAAAACAAAATAACTTTCAACCTAGGATCTTGTATCTAGCTAAACTTCATTTATGATGAAGAAATTAAATACTTTAATGATATTCACATGTTGAAGAAATTTGCCATAACTAAACCAGCTCTCCAGGATATTCTGAGACCTATCCTCCATAATGACCAGAGCAATCTTCCACAGTAAACTCAATCAGAAACTTTTGATCAAATTCCAACTTCCACAGTGGTGAAAGGATTAAAAATGTCCACTGGACTTTCAAAAAACTCAATACCCGAAATTCTACCAGGCTTATCAATGTTTACAATTAATGTGAATGGCTTAAATTGTCCTCTAAAGAGGCACAGGTTGGCTGACTGGATACAAAAACTCAGGCCAGATATCTGCTGCACACAAGAATCTCATCTTACCTTAAAAGATTAATATAGACTCAGGGTGAAGGGATGTTCATCTATATTTCAGGCAAATGGAAATCAGAAAAAATTGGGCTTTGTTATTTTATTTGCAGATACAATAGGGTTTAAACCAACAAAAGTAAGCAGAGATAAGGATGGTCACTTCATATTTGTTAAGGGTAACACTCAACCTGATGAGATTTCAATTATTAACATTTATGCACCCAAGCAGAATTCACCTCAATTTATAAGGGATACTCTAATAGGCATGAGCAACTTGATTTCCTTCAGCACCATAATAGTTGGAGATTGTTGGAGATGTTAACACTCCCTTGGCAGTGTTGGTTAGATCCTCCAATAAGAAGCTAAGCAAAGAAATTTTAGACTTAAAATTAATCATTCAACAATTGGATTTAATAGAACCTACAGAACATTTCATCCTAACAAAACTGAATACACATTCTACCCATCAGCCCATGGAACATACTCCAAAATTGAAGACATCTTAGGTCACAAGTCTAACCTCAGCAAATTTAAAAGAATAAAAATTATTCCTTGCATCTTCTTGGACCATCGTGGAATAAAAGTTGAACTCAATAACAAAACATGGAAACATACTCATACAAAAACATGGAAACTAAGTCACCTTATGCTGAATAATAGCTGGATCATAAATGAGATTAAGAAGGAAATTACCAAATTTTTGGAACAAAACAATAATGAAGACATGAATCATCAGAACCTCTGGGATACCGCAAAGGCAGTCCTAAGAGGGAAATTTATAGCACTTCAAGCCTTCCTCAAGAGAACAGAAAGAGAGGAAGTTAATAACTTAATGGGACATCTCAAGCAACTGGAAAAGGAAGAACGTTCCAACCCCAAACCCAGCAGAAGAAAAGAAATAACCAAAATTAGAGCAGAATTAAATGAAATTGAAAACAAAAGGATTATACAACAGATCAATAAATCAAAAGGTTGGTTTTTTGAAAAGGTCCATAAAATAGATAAACCTTTGGCTAACCTAACCAGGAAGAAAAGAGTAAAATCTCTAATTTCATCAATCAGAAATAGCAAAGATGAAATAACAATAGACTCCTCAAAAATTAAAAAAATCCTTAATGAATATTACAAATAACTCTATTCTCAGAAATACGAAAATCTGAAAGAAATAGCCCAATTCTTGGAAGCACGCCACCTTCCTAGACTTAGCCAAAATGAAGTGAAAGTATTGAACAGGCCTATACCAAGTTCTGAAATAGCATCAACTATACAAAATCTCTCTAAAAAGAAAAGCCCAGGACCAAATGGCTTCACATCAGAATTCTACCAAACCTTTAAAGAGGAAATAGTACCTATATTACTCAACCTTTTCCAAAATATAGAAAAAGAAGGACTACTACCCCATACATTCTATGAAGCAAACATCACCTTGATCCCCAAACCAGGAAAAGACCTAAGAAAAGAAAATTATACACCAATATCTCCTAGCAAACAGAATCCAGCAAGACATCAAACAAATACACCATGACCAAGTAGGTTTTTATCCCAGGGTCTCAAGGCTGGTTCAATATACATAAATCTATAAATATAATTCATCACATAAATAAATTAAAATACAAAGACCATATGATTCTCTCAATTGATGCAGATAATATCTAGCATCCTTTCAGGATCACAACACTTAAGAAAATGGGAGGCGGCGCATGTGGCTCAAAGGAGTAGGGCACCAGCCCCATATGCCAGAGGTAGTGGATTCAAACCCAGCCCCGGGCAAAAACTGCAAAAAAAAAAAAAAAAAGAAGAAGAAGAAGAAAGAAAGAAAAGAAAAGAAAATGGGAATAGAAGGGACATTTCTTAAACTGATAGAGGCCTTCTACAGCAAACCCACAGCCAATATGATATTGAATGGACTGGAAATCATTTCCAGTCAGATCAGGAACCTGGCAAGGTTGCACATTATCTCCACTACTTTTTTAATATTGTAATGGAAGTCTCAGCCATCACAATTAGGCAAGAAAAGGCGATCAAGGATATCCACCTAGGGTCAGAAGAGATCAAACTGTCACTCTTCACAGATGATATGATTGTATATATTGACAACACCAAGGATTCTACTATGAAACTCTTGAATGTGATCAAGGAATACAGCAGCATCTCAGGTTACAAAAACAACACTCATAAATCTGTAGCCTTTATTTATACCACAATAATCATGGTGAAAAAACAGTCAAGGACTCTCTTGCATTCACAGTAGTGCCAAAGAAGATGAAATATTTGGTTGTTTACCTAACAAAGGATGTGAAAGAGCTCTATAAAGTGAACTAATAAACTCTAAGAGAAGAAATAGCTGAAGATGCTAACAAATGGAAAAACATACCATGCTCATGGCTGGGAAGAATCAACATTGTTAAAACGTCCATACTACCCAAAGCAATTCACAATTTTAATGCAATTCCTATTAAAGCTCCACTGTCATACTTTAAAGATCTCAAGAAAATAATACTTCATTTTATATGGAATCAGAAAAAACCTTGAAGAGCCAAGACATTGTCAGAAATAAAAACAAAGCAGGAGGAATCACACTACCAGACCTCAGACTATACTATAGATTGATAGTGATCAAAACAGTATGGTACTGGCACGAAAACAGAGAGGTCGATGTATGGAACAGAATAGAGAACCAAGAGATGAACCCAGCTACTTACCATTATTTGATCTTTGAAAAGCCAATTAAAAGCATTCAGTGGGGGAAAAGATTATCTATTTAACAAATGGTGCTGGGTGAACTGGCTGGTGACCTGTAGAAGACTGAAACTAGACCTACACCTTTCACCATTAACTGAGATAGACTTACATTAAAGATTGAAACTTAAGGCATGAAAATATAAAAATACTAGAAGAAAGTGCAGGGAAGACTCTTGAAGAAATCAGTCTGGGTTAATATTTTATGAGGAGGACCCCTCCAGACAATTGAAGCAACACCAAAAATACACTACTGGGACCTGATTAAACTAAAAAGCTTCTGCACAGCCAAGAACACAGTGAGTAAAGCAAGCAGACAGCCCTGAGAATAGGAGAAGATATTTTCAGGTTATGTCTCCAACAAAGGTTTAACAACCAGAATCCACAGAGAACTCAAAACGTATTAGCAAGAAAAGAACAAGTGACCACATCTCAGGGTGGGCAAGGGACTTGAAGAGAAACTTCTCTGAGGAAGACAGGTGCATGGCCTACAGACACATGAAAAAATGGTCATCATCCTTAATCATCAGAGAAATGAAATCAAAACTACTTTGAGATATCCTCTAACTCCAGTAAAATTAACCCACATGACAAAATCGCAAAACCAGAGATGTCGGCATGGATGTGGAGAAAAGGGAACACTTCTACACTGATGGTGGGAATGTAAAGTAATACATTCCTTTTGGAAAGATGTTTGGAGAACACTTAGGGATCTAAAAATAGACCTGCCATTTGATCCTACAATTCCTCTACTAGGTATATATCCAGAAGACCAAAAATCACATTATAACAAAAGTATTTGTGCCAGAATGTTTATTGCAGCCCAATTCATAATTGCTAAGTCATGGAAGAAGCCAAAGTGCCCATCAACCCACAAATGGATTAATAAATTGTGGTACATGTATACCATGGAATACTATGCAGCCTTAAAGAAAGATGGAGACTTTACCTCTTTCATGTTTACATGGATGGAGCTGGAACATATTCTTCTTAGCAA
>CAUYON010179755.1:0-30425 GCA_963573935.1 Arctocebus calabarensis
GCTGCAGTAAGCTGTGATAAAGCAACTGCACTCCAACCTGGGAGACAGAGTGAGACCCCACGTCTTAAAAAAAAGAAAGAAAGAGGCTCGGCACCTGTGACTCAACGGGCTAAGGCGCCAGCCACGTACACCTGAGCTGGCGGGTTCAAATCCGTCCCCAGGGCCCGCCAAACAACAATGACAGCTGCAACCAAAAAATGGCTGGGCGTTGTGGCGGGCGCCTGTAGTCCCAGCTACTTGGGAGGCGGAGGCAGGAGACTCGCTTGAGCCCAGGAATTGGAGGTTCCTGTGAGCTGTGATGCCACGGCACTCTATCCAGGGTGACAGCTTGAGGCTCTGTCTCAAAAAAAAAAAAGAAAGAAAGAAAACTAGCCGGGCATTGTGGTGGGCACCTGAGGAGGCTGAGGCAAGAGAATCGCCTAAGCCCTAGGAGTTGGAGGCTGTTGTGAACTGTAACGCCACAGTACTCTACCCAGGGTTAATAAGTGAGACTCTGTCGCAAAAAAAAAAAAGAAAAAAAGAAAACTGCGTTTCCACAGGAACTCACTTTGTCTTCACCCACACCGAGCTAAGGCTCCTGCCCCTCACACCACAATCAAGAGAAACATCACTGGCCAGGATTCACAAACCGAAACTCAGTCCTTCAGCCTTTGACTCAATTGGTGACTTCCCAGTTTCTTTAAGAATAATGTGATTTGAGTACCATGGGGTCTGAACAACCAAACCCAGTGGGTACAAATCATGCAGGCCTTAAATTCAGATATGTAAGAAATGAAACCTTTAATTTTTTTATGACAGCGATTTTTGCCACCAACCGTCAGCACTCACCACCCCCTCTTAGGCGGTGGCAATTAAATCTTAGCCAATGACGCAGGTCTGCCTTGGCCAGTGCTATGATTTCTCTCAGCAGTTTGGGATTTGTCCACTCCCCTTCGTGGGGTTGCAGCTAAACTCTTTTTCTTTCTTTTTTTGAGTCTCGCTGTTGCCCTCGGTAGAGTGCTGTGGCATCATAGCTCACAGCAACCTCAAACTCTTGGACTCCAGAGAGCCAGTCTCTTCCCCCAGCCTCCCAAATAGCTGGGACCACAGGCGCCCACCTCAACGTCCGGCTACGTTTAGAGGCAGGGTCTCCATTGCGCTCTTGCTCAGGCTGGGCTCGAACTCCTGAGCTCAAGCAACACACCCGCTTCACAGGTGTGAACCACCGCACCCGCCTGCATCTAAACTCGTGGTAACCGGGTGGGATTTGTACCAGTTGTAGGAAGAGATGCGTGATCCCTGGGCCTCTGCCCTCACGGCCCTTCTCTGAGGCATGCCCTGTCCTCTGAGACAGCTACTGGCTGGTGACAGTTGCCACCCCCTAGCTGTCCGCTGCGTGCACACTTTTAGCCACACAGGGAAGTCCTGGCTGCCACCTATGCTTCAGGGGTGCACAGGGACTTGGAGTGTCCCCACGCCCTTGCGCTGGATACCTGTGGGGACTGTCTCTTCTCCCTCGCATCCCTCTCTCTGAGATCTCCCTCCTCCCTGCTGGGTCACGTTGGTGATCTGGAGTGTGGTACTACAAGTGGCTTCCCCTCCTGAAAGGGAGTGCGTCGTGCAGGTCGGCCCCTCTCCCTGCAGGCCTGACCCTGCCTTCCCCTCCTCCTTTCCCTCTGGGCCTTCGCTGTGTGGCGAGACAGAGAAAGGGGGGGACCAGCTGAGCCCAGGCTCTGGAAGCTTGGGGAAGTCTCCCACACCCACTTTAGCTTCTATGTGACTGTCCACTGCCCAGTGTGCTGCTTCCCACTGACAAAATCAGCAGAGGAAACAGAGAAGGCATTTGCTTTTCTGGAAGCTTTCAGAGGTTGTCTGCAAAGCACAGCAACAACAACAGAATGTCACCCCTTTGGGAATGGGAAGTTCTTTTTCCCTCTGGCCCGTGGCCACTGGGATGCTTCTCCAAAGCCTTGTCGTTTGCATGAGGCTTGAGGAATTCACGACAGATTAAGGCCTGGGATCCCTCTCCCGGGTAGTGAGGGCTGGGGTCACTGATATGGAGCTGCACCCTACCAAGCGTTTTCCCTTCTAGGACAAAGTTTAGCTCCCTTAGCAATTCCCAGGTGGCCAGACGCAGTGGCTCGCGCCTATAATCCTAGCACTCTGGGAGGTTGAGCAGGGTGGATTGCTTGAGCTCACAGATTAGAGACCAGCCTGAGCAAGAGCGAGACCCCAAGTCTACAAATAGCTGGGCGTTGTGGCGGGCGCCTGTAGTCCCAGCTACTTGGAAGGCTGAGGAAAGAAGATCGCTTGAGCCCAGGAGTCTGAGGTTGCTGTGAGCTATGACACTACAGCACTCTACCAAGGGCAACAAAGTGAGACTCTCCAAAAACAAATACAGAGTTACGTCGCTCAATGCAGAGTCTCTTTTCCACAGGCTTGCGTCTAACTCCTGGAACTTTTGCAGGTTCTGGGGAGCAGGATGGGCTTCCGGCCTGTACTAGGCCAACGCGATCCCAGATGGACTTAGGGCAGCAGCCTATCCAGGTCTTGCATGTGGAACGGACCCTCCAGAGCACCCAGATTAGGGCTGGGATCCAGCTCCCACCTCCCAAGGAGTGAGGCTGCAGACAGCCCCTCTGTGAGAAGGAATATTTCTTTGTGAGGGTAGGGGGATTCCAAGAGGGGAGCGTGGTAGGGTAGGTTCTTAGAATCCAAAGCAATGTGTTTTTCATTAGCGGTCACTTATTCCCACCCCATGGCCCTTTTACCAGGCAGAGCAGACTGCAAGGCGTCCATCCCAGGAAAGGGTTATTACATCAGATAATCAAAGGAAATGGCTTTTGAAGCTTCAGACATCTGGAGTTTTCGGTATCCAAAGCCTGGCCTTGAAATAGTCCTGGCATTCATTTCATGCCATAAACACTAGGTTAGGAGGAGTATGAGGTGCGGGGTAGAAGGCAGGCTTTGTGAGCAGAAATGAGGTACACATTCTCAAGGGGTGAAAGAGAGGCGAGCTAAGAAGGCAACAGGTAAGCCAGATTCTGTGCGGGTAGGAGGAGCACAGGGCTACTGTCTAAACTGGGGCGCCTCTGAAAGCGAAAGGGACTGCTCTTCATAACTGTGCCATGGCCACAGGCCCACGAACCAGGACTGGCCAGGCAGACCGGCACTAATGCATGTTCACCCTACACCTTGGTTTCCCGTCCACAGTCTCTGCGCCTGACCTGGGGCCAAGAAGAGGCAGGGAGGGTTTCTAGAAATCATAGATCTGCTTGAAGAATCTTACAGGGTTGCTTGAGCTCAGGAGTTTGAGACCACCCTGATTAAGAGTGAGACCCCATCTCTACGAAAAATAGCAAAAACTAGCTGGGCATGGTGGTGGGCGCCTGTAGTCCTAGCCACTCGCCAGGCTGAGGCAAGAGGACTGCTCAAGCCCAGGAGTTCAAGGTTGCTGTGAGCTATGAGGCCATGGCATTCTACCCAGGGCAACGGAGTGAGATTTTGTCTCAAAAAAAAAAAAAAAAAGAGAAAAGAAAAGAAAACAGTGACTAATTCTCATGTAAATTGCATTTAATTTTGACCAAAGTTCATTACTTGAACAATGTTGTTTAGTATATTGCATCCTCATTTTTCAGTGAAATTATGTTTGTCATTTCCCTTTACAATAATATATTTTTTTCCACTTTTAATATCAGATATATCCAGATGAAGTAGAATGATTTTGAAGTATTGCTTCTTTTTTTCTTTTTCTTTTTCTTTTTTTTGGGGGGGGGGACAGAGCCTCAAGCTATCACCCTGGGTAGAGTGCTGTGGCATCACAGCTCACAGCAACCTCCTACTCCTGGGCTCAGGTGAGTCTCCTGCCTCAGCCTCCCAAGTAGCTGGGACTCCAGGTGCCTGCCACAACGCCCGGCTATTTGTTGGGTGCAGCTGTCCTTGTTATTTGGTGGGCCCGGGCTGGATTCGATCCCGCCCACTCAGGTGTATGTGGCTGGCACCTTAGCCACTGAGCCACAGGCTCCAAGCTGAAGCATTGCTTCTTTTCCTATTGTCTATAAGATTTGGCATGATCTGTTTTTTGAAATTATCTTCTATTTTTATTTACAAATATTAGTTGTCTATTTTTTGAGACTTTGGAAAAAAATAATAAGAAGGTAACTGATGACTCCATACTGAACCGCAGAGTCAAAGCATTCTATGATAGACATACTCTTATCTGACAATGTGAATGTTACTTTTTTTGCATTATTATTATTGCTCAATATTTCATTGCAGCAATCATCTGCTTTCTTTTCTGAATGGACTTATCTTCGTTTGTTCTTTAGGAGGTTTTTATTTCTAGCCCATAAACATTGTTATTATTATTAAATTTTAAGCCTTTTTAATCTTGTGAAGGCAAGAAGTGGAAACCAAATAAACACATTTGAATGCATAGACAAAAAAAACAAAAACAAAAACAAAAAAGAAAAGGTAAAGAGTCTTAGAGGGGAGCTCCTGTCCTTTCATTCTTATGGCAAGTCCAGTACGTGACAAAGCTCCCAAGTTCAGCTCGGTGCCTATAGCTCAGCGGCTAGGGAGCTGACCACATACACTGGGGTTAGCAGGTTTAAACCCGGCCCAGGCCTGCCTAACAACAATGACAACTACAACAAAAACAAAAAAATAGCTGGGCATTGTGTCAGCTGCTTATAGTTCCAGCTACTTAGAAGGCTGGGGCAAGAGAATCGCTTAGGCTTAAGAGTTTGAGGTTGCGGCTCGGCGCCTGTGGCTCAACGGGATAAGGCTCCAGCCACGTACACCTGAGATGGCAGGTTCGAATCCAGCCCGGGTCCACCAAACAACAATGACGGCTGCAACCAAAAAATGGCTGGGTGTTGTGGTGGGCGCCTATAGTCCCAGCTGCTTGGGAGGCTGAGGCAAGAGACTCCCTTGAGCCCAGAAATTGGAGGTTGCTGTGAGCTGTGATACCATGGCATTCCAACCAGGGTGACAGCTTGAGGCTCTGTCTCAAAAAAAAAAAAAGAGTTTGAGATTGCTGTGAGCTGTGACGCCACAGCACTCTACCAAGGGCAACAAAGTGAGACTTTGTCTCATAAAAAACAAAAACCTCCCCCGGCCCCCTCAATCAGCAATCAGCTCAGGGATAGGGTGTGACTGCAAAGCCTGGCTGCACATAGGAGGCAGAAAAAGCCTGATACAATTCCCTACACACCAACCTGTCATGTGAGTCTGGCCAAGGTTTTCTCTGCCTCCAAGAGGTGAGCGGAGGCCGAGAAAGAGCCAAGCCTGGCGAGGCCATGCAGCCAGGACAGGTGCTGTCCAAGAGCTCAGATGGGACAGAATGTGCCACCGCAGGGGCCCCTGAGACCATGTAACAGCGAGAGGGAACCAAGCCCATCCTCACCTCACCCTCTACCACAATCAAGCACCCTTGCTGGGGGGTGCAAAGTGACCCACTCAGTAACTGAGTGACACCAATTTAACTGAGGCTCCATTTCAGGTGCCAGGCAGGTGGGAACTTGACACGGAAGTGAAATCATTATGAACAGGGTAATATATCTTGCACATGGGAGTGGGTGGCCTGATATTCACATTCGCTTTGCAATGAAACAGAGGAGCCTGAAGTTAGAGTTTCTAGTTTTAGAGGCATGTCACTTTTAAATAAAATTATTGCATTGGTGGCTAGTCTTCCAGAATCTACCATAGCCTACACAAGAAAAGGTCAGGACTTCAGGGGAGGCATTTTGACAGTACGTAAGAAAACAAGAAGCAAGAATGCACTTAAGATTCGGCCCAGAATTTTATTTCTCAGCATCTGCCCTAGAGAAATCATTGCACACACAGAGTAAAAGGGAAGTCCAAGCATTTCCAGAGTTATGTTGTTTATGATAGCAAAAAATTGGAAATACCCTAAATGTCAGTCAAGGGGGGATGGGTGGTTAAATAAACAGCTGTATTGCCATCCTGCAAAATACCAGGCAGTGTGTTTAAAAAACGTAACAGTGGTCTGCGTACAATGGCTCACAGCTGTAATCCAAGCACTCCAGGAGGCTGAAGCGGGGGTAGGTGGGTGGGGGATCACTTAAGGCCAGGAGTTCAAGACCAGCCTGAGCAACATAGAGAGACCCTGTCTCTACAAAAAGTAGAAAATTAGCCAGGCGTGGTGGCATGCACCTGTAGTCCCAGCTACTCAGGAAGCAGAGGTAGGAGGATTGCTTAAGTCCAGGAAGTCAAGGCTACCCATACCTGTGAATAGCCACTGTACTCCAGCGTGGGCAACACAGTGAGACTCCATCTCAATTTTTTAAAAAAAGAGATATTTAGTAGGGAACATTTGGTTTTTAAATATGCTTTTGTTGTTGTTGTTGTTGTAGTTGTCATTGCTGTGTAGCTGGCCCAGCCGGGTTCGAACCCACCACCCTTGGTGCATGTGGCCGGTGCCTTAACCACTGTGCTACGGGCACCATCAAGGAATGTTTGGTTTTTATAATAACAATACTGGCATATTTGGCTGCCCTTTGGTAAAACATAAAATTGAAACCCCCCTCCATTTCACACTATATATGCAAAATAAGTTTTAGGTGTATTAATAACTAAAACATAAGCATTAAAACACTAAAAGAAAATTTTATATAACTTTGAGTAGGAGATGCCCAAAAAGAAAAGGCCAACATATCTGACTATGTAAGAATTAGACTCCAACATATATCAAGGGAGGAAAACCATAAAGAAATCATGAGACAATTAATACACCGTCAGGTGCGTGGGATGGAATGATAGCTACTGTGGCCACTCCACTGGATAAAAAAGGACGAATGAGTCACTAGATGTTGGCCAGGAGTTCAAGACCAGCCTCAGCTGGTTACCCCAACCTCATTCCAACCTGGATTTTGGACAGATTGAGTTGTGTGATAAAGAGTAAGGCAGAGGAGGGCCAAAATCTCACCCTTTGTGTGGAATAGTGGTTAGGAGGGAAGGTGAAGTTCAGTGTGAAAGGCAAAAGGCTCATACGGGTTATGAGCATGATTCAATGGCCCAGTCTAGCATAGGAATGGTGCAGACCCCTCCTCTCCAAGGGCAGGGTTATCTGCACTTGGGAGAAGGTAGGCCGGGCACAGTGGCTCATGCTTGTAATCCTAGCTTGCGTGGAGGCCGAGGCGTGTGAACTGACTGAGCTCAGGAGTTCAAGATCGGCTGAGCAAGAGCGAGTCCCTATCTCTAAAAAAAAAAAAAACAGTTGGGCATTGTGGTGGGTGCCTCTAGTCTCAGCTACTTGGGAGGCTGAGGCAAGAGGATCACTTGAGCCCAAGAATTGGAGGTTGCTGTGATCTATGACATCAAGGCAGCCTACTGAGAGCGACAAAGTGAAACTCTGTTGTAAAAAAAAGGGGGGGAGAAGGTGAGCTGAGGTGATCTAAAGGGTCATTTTATCCACCAGACAGATGAGTTGACCTCTCCTGGGGTAGAGCTGGCGAAGGGACACAGGCAGACAGTCCAGGCTGTTCATACTTTTCATGGACTGAACCACCAGGAGTGGGGAGCCAAAAAGGTTTTGGATGAGTTCTCAGCCAAAAACCAAAGGAAAAACCTAGGAAAGAACATGAACAGGAAATTCACCTCGTAGGAGAGGAAGGTTACAAAGGAAGAGAAGAGGGAAAAATCTCTTTCCACTGGTTATTTATATGGCCAGAGACAACAATATAGAAGGTACTTCCCAGGGAAAGAGTGAAAAGCAGGGCAGTTTGCTTTTTTCTTCATGGACTTGTGCATTGTTTCATTTACTATGTGCCTTCATCTGAGAGAGAGAGAGGTAGAGAGAGAATCTAGACAGAAAAGAGTGTTCATTCTGACCAATGCAAATACTATGGAGAGATGACGTTCAGAATTAAACCATATTTTTGATTGGGAACCTGGAAGAGGAGGTTTATACAGCCAACGAGAGTATTTGGAGCATCACTGTGGCCCCAGTTCTTACAATGCTGAGGTCTGGGGACACAGATATAATGAGTGAACATGGAGCTTTCAGGGAATTTGCCTGCAGAAAGGAAACAGAGATGGCAGCTTAAGGGAAGCCAAGGGTTATGGACAGAATTTGTTTTGTGACTGGAGCGATGTGAGAAGGTTAATAAATCCCTCTGCTGTCTCTCTCTCATACGTGGACTATTGGTTGTTTCTTTCTTCCCCCGACTAGTAACAGGGACGGTGTGGCAGAAGGTAAGTATTTGGTGAGTAACTGTCCACCAAATAACCAGGGGAAAACAAGCAGGGGCAAGGTTCTAGGCATCTTAATGAGATAGAAGACAGTGTCACGGGCTTGGCGACTTTATTCGATTCATCGAATATGAGCATCTCTTCTTTATCCTTGGTACTAGGCAAATCACGCACAGAAGCACATTTCTTCCTAATCTAAGAGATTAGGGACTACAGAATATGGAGAATATGGGGGCTGTGCTCAAGGGGTGACATCACGGAATTCACGATGGGGAAGTGAGGCCATGGGGTGACAACTCAGCCTAAAGTAGCTCCCGATTAATGATCAGAATCGTCCAAGTCAGATCAGGAAAGGAAGGATGTTCTAGGCTGAGGTTAGGGCAGGAATTGTGGCAAGGGGAAGAGTACAGTTTAGCTGAGCAGGGAGGAGAGATGTGGGGAGGAAAGACAGTGCCCCTCCGACTGGTTAAAGGTATAAGATTTGATTCACCCCTGGATTCAAAAGCAGACGCCCCTTCTCCTCTGAAACTTGAGAAACTTACTTACCCTCCAAGACAGTGGTTTCTCAACTGCAGCGTGTGTCCCCCCTCCTCGAGGAATATTTGGCAATGACTAGAGACAGTTTCTGTGTCCCAACTGAGAGTGGGGAGAGTGGGGTGCAACTGACATCTAGAGCTAGAGACCAGAGAGGGTGATAAATATCCCACCAAGCACAGGACTGCGCTGGAACCAAGGATTATCCAGTCCCAACTGTCAATGGTGAAAGGCTGAGAAAATGCTCTAAGACGTGTCTGTAAAACAGTGTTAATAAGAACAACTTTTTATAGGTCTATGAGAATTAGGTAATTTAATGTATACAAAGCACCTGCCACATAGTATATAAGATTAAGATAAGAAAAAGAGGAGGCTCGGTGCCTGTAGCTCAAGTGGCTAAGGCACCAGCCACATACACCTGAGCTGGCGAGTTCAAATCCAGCCCCGGCCCGCCAAACAACAATGATGGCTGCAACCAAAAAAAAAAAAAAGAAAAAAAATAGCCTGGCATTGTGGAGGATGCCTGTAGTCCCAGCTCCATGGGAGGTGAAGGCAGGAGAATCGCTTGAGCCCAGGAGTTGGGGTTGCTGTGAGCTGTGATGCCACAGCACTCTACCCAGGGCAATAGCTCGAGGCTCTGTCTCAAAAAAAAAAAAGAAAGAAAGAAAGAAAGAAAAGAAAAGAAAAAGAGGAGATAATGAGAAGTTGGGTAAGCAGAACAAAAATACATCTATATAGAAGAAATGAGTTCTAATATTTGATAGCACAGAAGGGAAATTCTAGTTAACACTAATTTCTACTTCAAAATACCAAAAAACAAAAAATTGGAATGCTCCCAACACAGAGAACAGACAAATAGATGAAGTGATGGACACCTGATCACCCTGATTGGATCATTACACATGCATACATGTACCAACGTCTCACATGTATGCCCAAAATACGTACAACTGATAACCTGTGTTCCACTCTCTGCTTCTATGATATCAGCTCTTTTTTTTTTTTTTCAGATTCCACATATAAAGGAAGTCATGCAGTCTTTATCTTTCTGTATATCTGGCTTATTTTGCTTAACATAATGTCCTCCAGATACATCCGTGTGGTCAGAAACAGCAGGATTTCATTCTTTGTTATGGCTGAACAGTATTCCATTATGTAGACACATCACATCTTCTTTATCATGTATATATATAGGCCATACTTTATGTATCTGTTCCATTTATGGGCACGTGGGTGGATTCCATATTTTGGCTATTGTGAATACTGTTGCAATAGACATGGGTGTGCTAAACTCTCTGCTTCTTTTTTTTTTCTTTTGCTTGCTTTGTCGCCCTGAGGTTGAGTGCCATGGCATCATAGGTCATAGCAACCTCAAACTCCTGCGCTTGAGCGATCCTGTTGCCTTAGCCTCTCAAGTAGCTGGGATTACAGATCCGCATCACAACACCCAGCCAGTTTTTCTACTTTTAGTACAGATGGGGTCTCTTGCTCAGGCTGGTCTCGAACTCCTGAGCTCAGGCAATCCACCTGCCTCGGCCTCCCAAAGTGCTAGGATACAGGCATGAGCCACCGCACCCGGCCTGCTGATGTTTCTTCTACGTATTGCTTTCATTTCCTCCGCACAGATGCCAAGTAGCGGGATTTCTGGATCACGTGGAAACTCTATATTTCATTTTTTGAGGAGCCACCGTACTGTTTTCCATAGTGGCTGTACAATTTACAGTTCTACCAACAATATGTAAGTGTTCCCTTGCCTCCGTAACCTCATTTTCTTTTGTCTTTCTGATAATGGCCATTCTAACTGGAGGGAGGTAATTCCTCACTGTGGTTTTGATTTGTATTTCCCTGATAATGCTGAGCATTTTTTCTGAGTTCTTTCTGCCTCTCTCCTCTGCCATCTTTGGTAGCCTCATCTCCAAACTCATCCTCCTCATGACCACAAGGTGGCTGCCAGTATCCCCCAAGGCTAACAACAGTCCCTTCTGTATAGCCCATACCACAGAATAGGCCCTTAGTCTTCCAGTCTAATTGCATCAATTTGTGGCAATAACAGTTTAACCAACAACAGTCACCAGGGCAATGCTCTTCCTTGACGAGCCGGGCCTGATCAGTGTGCAGAGACCTGGCATGGGGCCAACATGTTCTGAAGTACATGGTCATGGGGAGGAGACATGGGCCCAAAACCCAGTAGGAATTCTGTTGGGAAAGTGGGAAGGAAGATCTGTGGTCAGACAAGCAACTAACAATATTCCCTTCAATATCCCCTGTGGCCACCCAATGCGGCTATGGCCTTTCCCATATACTGATTCAAAAAATACTCACAGCTTCCTAAAGGTACACACCCCCTTCCTACAGGGAGACAACAAGGAGTCTAAGTCCTGCAAACGTCCCAGAGCTTGGACATCAGCAGGGCTCTCCCTTCTTTCATTTTGAATCTTATGACTCTTTCTAATTTGCTTGAGCATAGAAGCACCCTTCTGAAATTAAATTCCCGAGAGAACGATTCCTTTGTCTTACAAGTTTGAAGCTCCTCTCCTCTTTGTTCTGTTTGGCAGGGCGGAGGCAGAATTATTGCTCGGTCCTCACGTTTCATGTCTTCTCACCTGATCATTTTGAAACTGACCATTCTCCACAGGCCGCTATGTTTCGCTTATCTCCCTGTTTCCCTGAGCACACCCTGCACCTTCCCTGTGGAGTGAGAGCTGTGCTGACCTCGGCTTCATTTGTATCTGTTGGTTCCTAAGCTGTCTGAGAAAGAAGAGGAGGGGAGAGTTTCTCTGAGCAAATCTGGGAATGGTTTCTACATTCATTTTGTTTCTGATGGTGGGGAAACGCTGGAGTAGGGAACTTATCCGATAAATAGAGCATCTCCCCTGCCCCAGGGATGGGTGGCAGGTCTGGATTTTGTCTCGCTCCCCTCCCTGGCTGATCAGATGTGGCTCTAGAGCCCAGCCCAGCAGAGGGTGGAGGTCTTCTCTGCTGTGGCCACGTGTTCCCCCTTCCACCCAGCTGGCTTTGTCGGCAGCTGCCTGGCCCTCCGAGACAACTGCAACTAGAAGCTTATTTCTGGACTCTGTCCCATCACTGCAGCCTGGGGCTGCAGTTGGGATTTATGGGGGCAGGGCCCCCAGTAGAATATTCCAGATCTTTTCTCTTGCCAACTCAGGCCCCTATTTCCTGTCCCTCCAAAATGAGATTAGTGGGATTTCTTTCTTTCTTTCTTTTTTTTCTGCAGAAACGGAGCCTTTTCTTACCACGCTGTGCAACTCGCTCCAAAAAAGGGAGTTGTGGACCTGTTCCCGGAATTTTATTTCAATTTAGGCTTAGTCGTTTTTTTTTTTTTTATTCGGATGTATCGGATGTTTTTTGTGTTTGGATTTCTTGAAGTCCGTAGTATGAGGTTGGGAAAATTTCCTAGATTCAGTGCTGGCTGATGTTTTTCTCTGGTGTATTTTGTTTTCTTCCTTCCTGTCCGTGTTGGAAGGCGATTTTGTGAACCTGTTAAGACCTCGCTGCCTCTGCCGGAGGTTCCAATACCACTTTTAATGGTTACACAGCATTCATCCCATCCCTCCAGAGCCAACCCGGTTCCAACTGGCGTGCATTTAGGTGATTTCCAATTTTCCATCCTTATACAAATGCTGCCAAAACTTCGAACATAAATATTTGCCCACATCTCTGAGTATTGCTTTAGCAAATTATCACACTTTGCATGATAGAGAACTCAACAGACCCTTACCCCTTCTCAGCCCTGTCTTAGTTTTTCAGCGAGGTGGTTCTAAATAAAGCTATCAGAAAGCCCTTTGCCATAACGTGGAATCTCTCCAACACGTCCTCTTTCCACCAGACCATATGTTGACCCAGATAAATCAATCCCTCCATCTAGCAAACCTGCAGGTCCACCAGGGATGTTTGGTGCCCTCATTCTCTTTTGTTCTGTGCACCCACTCATGGCCCTCATCCCCTCCACAGCTTTTTTCTATCCTTCATTTTCGGATGCTTCTCTCCACACTCTTCTGAGGTTTTGGAATCCATGTCTGCCGACAGCGTGCAACTTGTGAAGATCAATATGATAATAATGTTAATAACAACCATCTGTTCTTGGCTTGGGGCCTGTAGCTCAGTGGTTAGGGCTCCAGCCACATACCCCAGGGCTGACAGGTTCCAACCCAGCCCGAACCTGCTAGACAACAATGACAACTACAAAAAAAAAAAAAGTAGCCGAGCATTGTGGCGGGCATCTGTAGTTCCAGCTACATGGGAGGCTAGGTGAGAGAATCACTTAAGCCCAAGAGTTTGAGGTTGCTGTGAGCTGTGACGCCACAGCACTCTACGGAGGGCAACATAATGAGACTCTGACTCAAAAAAACAAAAAATGAAAAACAAAACAAAAAAATCTGTTCTTAGCACCCAACTCTACTGGTCAAAATAAAATCTCACATATATGCTTGCTGAAGCCCTGATGCTTCACTGTCAGAGGCAGAAACCAGTCATCTTGTGTTTGTCAAGCCTGTGGACCACCGGCATGTACATAGGTGCTTCTCAGAGTTCAAATTTCTGAACTGCACTTCCGACTTACTATGTTAAAATCTCGCAGGATAGACACCAGCCCTCTAATGACCCTGGTACTCATTAAAATGTACAAACTTCTGTAATTACAAGCATTCTTGAGTCAAAGTTCAACTCCGCATAAGTTTACACTGCAACTTCCTTCCCATCATGACTTTTAATAAAAATCCCATTGATCGTGTTTCTAAATAGACAGCAATACTGAGACAGTCTACGTATAACATAGGGTCTTTTCCAAATAACGTGGGGTAGTAGAAATGATGAGAATCCTCATTTCTGGTACCCCTTCCCTTTGTGGCTCCTTGCTGTTAGGTTAGGGTTGGGTGATGGGGTCTGGCCCTGGGGCTGTAAGATTTAGTTTGGGGGAATCTTCACACTGTGCCCCATTGTGGTGCCCTTAGATGTGTGCTGAACTGATAGTATCACAAGACAGTGGATCAATGTCAGCTTGAGTCTTTTATGCTCTGGGGACCAAACCTCCTGCCAAACGTCAATGAATGCACACCATGTACAAGAAATATCAGGGAAAATTTAAGGATAATTGTCATTGCAGCATAACCTAGTCTTATTCTGACTAATAAACTGAAACCTGTATTTTTGGTTCATGCATCAGGGTACTTGAGTTCTCAGGTTAATTGAAAGTACACAGTTTTATGCATTTGAGCTTCATTAGAATATTGGCCTCCTACAATCAACTCCTGTCTTTGCAACTAATTTTACTAAATTTGAATTTGTACAAACGAGAGGCAAAACTTTCTGTGAGTGAAAGAAGGGTATCAAAAGACTTAATGACTTGCAAAAAGGAATTGAGGTAAAAATGAGTCAGTCACTGGTTGAGCTGGAGAAAGAATCCAGAGCTTGCTTTGAGCCTGGTTTGATAAAAATTCACTCTTTTCTTATTCAAATCCTTATCATTAACTATGATAGGAAACCTCAAATTACTCTTAAATCCAAAATCCATATTTATTTGAAACAATGTAGCTTGCTATATCATTTACTGCTAAGTCAGAATCTCTTTTTAATTTCTTTTCTTTTTTTTTTCTTTTTTGGAAACAGTTTCACTTTTTCACCCTCCCCCCCACTCCCCCTAGAGTGCAGTGGCTTCATAGTTCACAGCAACCTCAAACTCTTGGGCTCATGGGATTCTCTCGCCTCAGCCTCCCAAGTAGCTGGGACTGCAGGCACCTGCCACAATGCCCGGCTATTTTTGGAGACAGGGTCTCACTCTGGCTCAGGCTGGTCTTAAACTCTTGCCCTCAAGCAATCCTCCTGCTTTGGCCTCCCAAAGTTCTAGAATTACAGGCGTGAACCTCTATGCCCATCCTAAAATTCTTTCTATAAAACAGAAGAAAACCTTCTGGTTTCAACAAGGTAGCCTGAATCTCATCAGAGATTTATCAGCCCCTCTAAATTTCTTATTCACCCAACAAGACAGAAAAGAATCTGAACCACATCCAGTGTCTCTTTACATGCTCATGCCAACTATTTTTCCATTGTCTACACATAAAGCCCCTACTTGATTCCAGTCAAACTGAAATCCTGGCAGTGATACACTATTATTCAGTGCTCAGAAACCAAAGATTACAAATAAGATATAAAATAAAAAGATTCTTCTGTAAATATAAGCAACTCACAAAAATCTTTCATTTTAATATGTTCTAATATGCATCTCTGCAAAGCTCAACTCTTAAAGAAAACTTTGAAGGGAATCATTAATACGTTCTCTCCTTCTGACAGAAAAGGAATAGTTTGTCATGGTTTTGAAGTGGTTCTGCCTTATTCCTCTTTCATTGTGAGTTCGATACAGATCATTCCAGAATGTCAGAAGGTGGTATCTACTTTTGATATCTCTCCTTCAAAATGGCATTAGAACTATTCAGCCATAAAAAAAAGATGGAGACTTTACCTTTCTTGTATTAACTTGAGTGGAGCTGGAGTACATTATACTTAGTAAAGTATCACAAGAATGGAAAAAGCAAGGCCGGGCGCGGTGGCTAACGCCTGTAATCCTAGAACTCTTGGAGGCCGAGATGGGTGGATTGCTTGAACTCACAAGTTCAAGACAGCCTGAGCAAAAACAGAGACCCTGTCTCTAAAAACAGCTGGGTGCTGTGATAGGTGCCTCTAGTCCCAGCTACTTGGGAGGCTGAGGCAAGAGGATTGCTTGAAACCAAGAGTTGGAGGTTGATGTGAGATATGACACCACAACATTCTACTGAGGGTGATAAAGTGAGATTCTGTCTCCAGAAACAAAAAAAATAAAAAATAAAAGGAAAAGCAAATGTCCAACATACTCAGTACTAATGTGAAACTCATAGAACAAATGCACACACACACACACACACACGCACACGCATGCACACGCACACACGTGCACGCGCGCACGTGGAAAAACCATTCCACGCCCGTTGGGGAAACGGGGAAGGACAGGGGGAGAGAAGAGGGACTGGAGGAGAAGAGAAGGGAGGAGAGAAGGATCTTATTGTGCTCTCTCTCACCTGACAGGCACAATGTAAGGGTACACGGCACACCTCCTGGGGGACGGGCCAACTTCAACTTGGACTTTACCTAACAAACGCAAACAATCTAACATAATCATCTGTCCCTCATTCTAAACTGAAATAATTTTTTTAATGGCTTTAAAAGAACATTTGGGGCTCTGCGCCTGTGGCTCAACGGGCTAAGGCGCCAGCCATGTACACTTGAGCTCGTGGGTTCGAATCCAGCCTGGGCCCGCCAAACAACAATGGTGGCTGCAACCAAAAATTAGCCGGGCGTTGTGGCGGGCACCTGTAATCCCAGCTACTTGGGAGGCGGAGGCAGGAGACTCGCTTGAGCCCAGGAATTGGAGGTTGCTGTGAGCTGTGATGCCACGGCACTCTACCCAGGGTGACAGCTTGAGGCTCTGTCTCAAAAAAAAAAAAAAGGACATTTGGGGGAGAGATTATTGATTATTGAGAGCCATACCCCATAAAAAGGGAGCTGAGTTTAAGGTCAGCTAGATAGAGTAGAGGGAGGAAAAAGGGAGGAAATTATAGTTCCAGAAAAATGACTGTTATCTTGGCCCACATATCCAGGTCATCACATCAGGGCAGTAAGTGGGAATTAGGCATGAGAAAGGGGAGAGATTTGTTTGGTTGGCACTTCAGGGCAGATGTAAGATCGGAAGAGGGTAAGCGCCGCACGATGTCAGGGCTTTCTTAGACCCAGCTGGAAAGTGAACTTTTCTTCTGCCCGGGAGTGGCGTTGGAGAGGACAGCCAGAAAAGTCAGGACAATGGAGGCAAATTAGAGAAGCATGGAGGTGTTATAAACTTCCCTCTTTACTCTTCTTTCTCTGAGTGCAACGTTCAGAGCTTTCCAGATAGCCTTGGATCAGCCCCGAGGTGTAGAGGCTTCTGCCTACACCATGGAGGTGAGTTCTCCTCACCTGCTCCACTCTCAGACTCACTGTTGTGCCTGCTCCACTCTCAGACTCACCATTTCAGTGCGCTATTCTTGCAAAAGGCCATGCTAACTGTAGTGAACACTGTAATACACCACCCAGAACCCCCTGCAGGAGTGAAGGTCTCAATCCCATAGCTGTGGGAGGCTGCCAGGGGACCGCTCTTGGTCGTTGGTCTCCTTGGGAATTGCCTGTGCAGAAAAGAAGTGTTTCACCGAAAGTTGTTCACCCTTCCCAAACCCAGTGACCAACTGACCTAGCCTCTCACACACTGGGACAGCTCTGATGGGCCTCCCAGCTTCAGAACTGTCGGTGGGGCTCCCAGGAGCTTTTGTCAAGACTTTATCACATTGGCCAAGTGCAGTGGCTCACCTCTATAACCCCAGCCCTGTAGGAGGCCAAGATGGAAGGCTCATTTGAGCCCACAAGTCCAAGATCAGCCTGGGCATTATAGTGAGACTCTGTCTCTACAAAAAAATTTAAAGGCTTGGCGTCCATAGCACAGTGGTTACAGTGCCAGCCACATGCACCAAAGTTCGAACCTGGCCTGGGCCAGCTAACCAACAATGACAACTGCAACAAAAAACAGCTGGGCGTTGTGGCAGGCACTTGTATTCCTAGCTACTTGGGAGGCTGAGGCAAGAAAATCACTTGAGCCTAAGAGTTTGAGGTTGCTGTGAGCTATGATACCACAGCACTATACTGAGGGCAACATAGTTTGACTCTGTCTAAAAAAAAAAAAAAAAAAAAAAAAGATTAAAAATTAGCCAGACATTAGCACATGCCTGTAACGCAACTTGAGAGGCTGAGGCAGGAGGGTCGCCTGAGTTCAGGAGTTTGAGGTTGCAGGGAGCTATGCCACTACACTCTAGCCCGGGCAACAGAGCAAGATCCTATCTTAAAAAGAAAAAGACAGCCGAGGCATGGTGGCTCATGCCTGTAATCCCAGCACTTAGGAAGCTGAGGTGGGTGGATTGCCTGAGCTCACAGGTTCGAGACCAGCCTGAGCCAGAGCAAGATCCCATCTCTAAAAAATAGCCAGGCTTTGTGTGGGGTGCCTATAGTCCTGGAGACTTGGGAGGCTGAGGCAAAAGGATCACTTGAACCCAAGAGTGTGAGGTTGCTGTGAGTAAGACGCCACGGCACTCTATCCAAGGGTGACCAAGTGAGACTCCGTCTCAAAAAAAAAAAAAAAAAGACCTCATCACAACCCAACTTCTTCCTTTGCCTAATCCTCCCTTTCTTTGTCCCCTCCTTTCCTGAAATCAGCTCCAGGAGCACTCCTTGATAAATGTGTGGCCCCCCAGACGCCATCTCAGAGTCTGCCTCCTGGGGAGAACCCCCCTTAACATGATTATTTGCTTTACTATGCTGAAAACAACTGCACATATTTTCAGAATTTTATTTGTATAGCCAACTGTACAGAATTTTATTTCTATAGCTACGGTACAATTTCTTTAAGAGATTTCTGGTTGCTGATTGTTGTTAATATTGAGCTAACATTGTAAAACAAATGATTAAACTGCTAATTATTGTTGACTTCTATTCTGAAAGTGACAACCTTTAAAAATTGCCGGCTTAGGAATACAGTATAGAAGTTGAACCACCCAAGGGACTATAACAAAGGTCAACGTACAGAGGTGGTCAGCATAAGGAACGAGGCCTACTGTACTGACACGTACATGTGGTGCATGTCCAGTCTGTGAAAATTAGGTCAACTGAAGGAGGTGGTCCCTGGAGGGAGGTGGTCAATTACAGAGGTTCTACTGTATAAGGAACTCTGAGTTCAGGGAGTTATGTCAGTTACACTGTACAAGCCTGTCATGTACCAAGGAAATGAGATGTCAAGGGCCATCTGAGCCCAGATTTATTGCTCCCTTAATTTTTAAACTTTCAGTTGTCACTTTGTTTAACTCCTACTTCCTCCTCCACCCGCAGGGGAGTGGGAAAATTATGCATGAGCAAACTTTGCTCAATTAACACCTCCCTGCTGCCCCCATTCCTCCAAGGAAGACAAGAGAAAAAAACCTCCAGACCCCCAAGTGCTTATGCTCGTAAGGAACCAGAAGGAGGAGGAGAAATTGTGCAATTTCTCAGCAGTGAAGTTAACCTTTGATGACAGAACGATTGATGACCACAAGAAAGTGTTCCCAGCAGAGAAAGGACAAGAGGAACGGTGAGGAAGAAGGATGGAATTTTGAGAGAGGAACGATCTGAGCAAAATGTATGTAATAGCAGGAAATCCTTGATACACAGAAATCTCAGTAGAAAATTGCCTGTAATTTATGTGCAACTCTTTTGATAAACTTCTGTTGTTTCCTGAAGGAGATAAAACCATAGGCATGTCAAATAGCAAACAAACAACAACATCAACAAAAAACCCAAAAAGCAAGAAAGAAGGTGCAGATTTTTTTTAAAAAAGTTTATTCTTTTGCTCATTAGTTTCTCCAGAAAGCAACTGTTTAAAATTGAGAAATAGCTATGACTCTTCTGTAATGCAGTCTGGGGAAATAAAAAAGAAGAGGAAGGAAAGAAAATTCAATATGTGTTACCAAAAAGCCTGTGTAGGGTTAGCTTACACTGGAAACGGTTTGAGAATTTGCTCTCTCATTGGAAAGGAAAAAGAAAGGTAGAAAAGAATAACAGATGAATACCTCTGGGAGAGGGAAAAAGTGACATTCTTATGATACATAGGAAAATTTAAGCTACTTCAGAGAACTTATTAAGAACGTGTATACTAGTACATTACTTTGAGAATAAGTGGGAAATGGTCTTCATTCTCTACTATAACTTGCATGGAATTTTAAGGGAATTAAACAGGGAGATGCTGCTGAAAGGTGTCCTATGCATCAGACCAGACCTCTGACCACCCCTCAGCCTAGGGAGGCTGAGGTAAGAGAATCGCTTACTCCATTATGTGAGTAAGAGGTCCAGGATATAAAATGCATACAGCTCACAAAAGAATACACAAACAACACCCGGGAATATGTTCTCTGTATACTTCCTAGCAATTCAACAAATATCTAGATTACAAATTCTGTTACAAGTTTTGTATCTTGGGTAGCTGTAAACTTCAAAGGTAGTCCTGTAAGGATTTATCTTTGATTCGAAATCATTAAAGGTAGAATCATCTTTCTAAAAGAATCTTAACTCAATGGGTTTGGATGGAATATTTTATACATATATTAATTTATCAGTATTATATTTGCTGTAGGAAACCAACTCATATTCCAAGTTCTCCAAGAAAAATTAGATCAGTGCTAAGCAACACATGACCATGGAAGGGTGGACGCTCTCTGGGCCTTCTAGATCAGTCTTGCTTTAAGTTCATGCACTGGAGTAGTCTGTGACAAGTACTTGAGCCAAGTAATTTGTGTCTTTTAAGAAAATCTTGGGCAGCGCCCGTAGCTCAGTGTGTAGGGCGCCAGCCACATACACCGAGGCTGGCGGGTTCAAACCCAGCCCAGGCCTGCTATACAACAATGACAACTGCAACAACAACAAAAAAATCACTGGGCATTGTGGTGGGCACCTGTAGTTCCAATTACCTGGGAGGCTAGGGCAAAAGAATCACTTAAGCCCAAGAGTTTGAGGTTGCTGTGAGCTGTGATGCCCCAGCATTCTACCCAGGGTGACAGCTTGAGACTCTGTATCCAAAAAAAAAAAAAAAAGAAATAAAAGAAAAGAAAATCTTTATGCCTATTATGTCTACTTTGTTGATTGATTCCCTTTGTCATGCAGAAGCTTTTCAGTGTGATGTGATGCCATTTGTCCAATTTTGCTTTGGTTAACTGTGCTCTGGGGGTATCACTCAAGAAGTCCTTGCTCAGACCAATGTCCTGAAGCTCTTCCTCCTTGTTTTTTTTCAGTAGTTTCATACTTTCAGGTCTTAGATATGAGGCTTTAATCCATTTTGATTTGATTGTTGTATATGGTGAAGCACAAGGGTCCGGTTTCATTCTTTTGCATATGGGTATCCAGTTTTCCCAGCACCATTTATTGAAGAGACTGTCATTTCCTCAGCCTGTGTTCTTGGGAACTTTGTTGAAGATGAATTCACCATACATGTGCGCATTTATTTCTGGGTTCTCTCTTCTGTTCCTTCGGTCTGTGTATCTGTTTTCATGTCAATACCATGTTGAGAAAAGAGAAATAAATGTTATACTTCTTTTTCTTTCTTGTTTTTGAGACAGAGTCTCTCTATGTCACCCTGGGTAGAGTGCCGTGGCGTCACAGCTCACAGCAACCTCCAACTCTTGGGCTTAAGCAATTCTCTTGCCTCAGCCTCCCAAGTAGCTGGGACTACAGGCGCCCGCCACAATGCCCAGCTGTTTTTCTGTTGCAGTTGTCATTGTTGTTTAGCAGGCCCGTGGCCGTGTTCAAACCTGCCTGCCTCTGTGGCTGGTGCCCTAACCACTGAGCTACAGGTGCCAAGTCAAATCTCATACTTCTTAGTGATCCTGAGAGAGCAGCAGGTAGCTACAGAGGAACTCCTCCTCTAAAGATAAGGATAAACTTGACACTGAGCTGAAATAACCTTAAAAAGCAAAAGAAAAGAACAACTCCGTAACCAATAACAATACCCTGGTTTCTAATATCTGTACATGTTCGGGCAAGGTGGCTCACGCCTGTAATCCTAGCACTCTGCAGGCTGAGACAGGTGGTTTGCTTGAGCTCATGAGTTTGAGACCAGCCTGAGCAAAATCAAGACCCCTGTCTCTGCTAAAATGGAAAAACTGAGGCAAGAGGAGCCCATGAGTTTGAGGTTGCTATGAGCTATGACGCCACAGCACTCTACTCAGGGTGTCAGAGTGAGACTGTCTCAAAGAAAAGAAAACATCTGCAGCCATAACTATGTAACTGATAACTGAGCATTTCATGCCTTGAGGCACCTGAGTTCTCCCCCTGCAATTAAAGGTTCCTTCCTCTATGTTGTTGGTGTAAGTGTCTGTCTGTTCTAATTAGTCATTTTCCTGCAACAATGTGACTTTTGGCTACAGTTTTGTTGGAGTCAGGTAAGGTGGTTCCTCCAATTCTGTTGTTTTTGCTCAGGATGGCTGTAGCTGTTCTGGGTTTGTGGTTCCACATACATTTTAGGATTTTTCTTTATTTCTGTGAAGAATGTCACTGATTTTTTTTCTTCTTTTGAGACAGAGTGTCACTTTGTCACCCTTGGTTGAGTGCTATGGTGTCATAGCTCACAGCAACCCTGAGTAGCTGGGACTATAGGCACTGGCCACAACACCTGGCTTTAGAGACGGGGTCTCGTTCTTGAACTTGTGAGCTAAAGCGATCCACCTACTTCCGCCTCCCAGAGTGCTAAGATTACAGAAGTGAGCCACTGCAACTGGCCTGAATTGCTTTTTTTTTTAGACAGAGTCTTACTCTATTGCCTTGTGTAGAGTGCTGTGGCATCGTCATAGCTCAAAGCAACCTCAGACTCCTGGCTCAGTTTTGGGGTCTAGCTCTTGCTCAGGCTGGTCTAGAACTCCTGAACTTGAGCAATCCACCTGCCTTGGCCTCCCAAAGTGCTAGGATTATAGGCATGAGCCATCGCACGGGACTTGTCATTGATATTTTCATGGGAGTTGCATCGAATCTGTAGATATTTTGAGTAGTATGACATTTTAACACTATTGATTCTTCCAATTCATGGGTATAAATATCTTTCCATTTTTTGTGTGTGTCCTCTTCAACTTCTTTGACCAACGTTTTATCATTTTCATTATCAAGGTCTTTCATTTCTTTGGTTAAGTTTATTCTTAAGTATTTCATTTTATCTGTAGCTCTTGTAAATGGGACTTATTTCTTGGTTTTTTTTTTCAAATTGTTCACTGTTGACATAAAAGGGCTACTGATTTTTGTATGTTAATTTTGTATCCTGCAACTTTACTGAATTCGTTCATCAGTACTAATAGGTTTTTTGTTTGTTTGTTTTGGTCCAAACCAAAACCTGGTCTTCAGTTTTCTCTAGATAAGAGTTCATATTGTCCACCAGGTACAGAGGCTCACGCCTGTAACTCTCCCACTCTGGAGGACAAGGTGGGTGGATTGCTTGAGCTCAGGAGATTGAGACAATTAAGTGTGAGACCCTGTGTCTTTCTTCTATTTTCTACTAAAAATAGAAAAATTACCTGGGTATTGTTGCAGGCACCTGTAGTGCCAGCTATTTGGGAGGCTGCGGCAAGAAGATTGCTTGAGCCCAAGAGTTGAGGTCGCTGTGAGCTATAATGCCATGGCACTCTAGCCTGGGATAACAGAGTGAGACTCTGTCTCAAAAAAAAAAAAAAAAAAAGAAAAGAAAAGAAAGAGAGAGAGATCATATTGTCTATAAATAAGAATAATTTGGCTTCTTCCTTTCCAATTTGAATGCCTTTTCTTTCTTTTTCTTGTCTGATTGCTCTAGCTAGAACTTCCAGTACTATGTTGAATAACAGTGACCAAAGTGGGCATCATTGTCTTTTTCCAGATCTTATAGGAAAGGCTTTCAGTTTTTCCCCCACTTAGTATGGTACTACCTGTGGGTCTGCAATAAAAAATGCATTCTTTAAGTTACACCTAAAATGAGTGGCGCCTGTGGCTCAAAGAGTAGGCATCAGCCCCATATACTGAGGGTGGCGGGTTTAAACCTGGCCCTGGCCAAACTGCAACAAAAAATAGCTGGGCGTTGTGGCGGGCGCCTGTAGTCCCAGCTACTCGGGAGGCTGAGGCAAGAGAATCACCTGAGCCCAAGAGCTAGAGGTTGCTGTGAGCTGTGACACCATAGCACTCTACCGAGGGTGACAAAGTGAGACTGTCTCTAAAAAAAAAAAAAAAAAAAAGTTATACCTAAAATGATCTATTTTTATTTTTCCTTAAGTCTTAGTCCTGGTACAGTAATTAGATTTCTTTTATTTATTGTTTGGACTTCATTGAGGATACAAAGAATTAGGTTACACTGATTTTATTTGTTAGACAAAGTCTCTCTTGTGTCCCACCCATGTGCCAGACACCATGTCCTTCATCCCCTTCCTCCTCCCCTCTTCCTGCTCCCTCATTCCCCTGCCCCACCCCTGTATTAACTCATCTACTGCCTTCATATCAGAATTGAGTACATTGGATTCTTGCTTCTCCATTCTTGTGATGCTTTACTAGGAAGAGTGTGTTCCACTTCCATCCAGGTTAATAGGAAAGATGTAAAGTTTTCATTTTTAATGGCTGCATAGTATTCCATGATGTACGTATATCACAACTTGTTAATCCATTCCTAGGTAGGTGGGAATTTAGGTTGTTGCCACATTTTGGCAATTGTAAATTGAGCTATGATAAACAGTCTAGTGCAAATGTCCTTATTAGATAAAAGGATTTTTTTTCTTCTGGGTAGATGCGTAGTAACGAGATTGCAGGATCAAATGGGAGGTCTACTTTGAGTTATTTAAGGATTCTCCATACTTCCTTCCAAAAAGGTTGTATTAGTTTACAGTCCCACCAGCAGTGGAAAAGTGTTCCCTTCTTTCCACATCCATACCAGCATCTGCTGCTTTGCAACTCTATGATGTGGGCCATTCTCACTGGGGTTAGGGGACATCTCAGGGTAGTTCTGATTTGCATTTCTCTGATGATTAGGGATGAGGAGCATTTTTTCATATGTTTGTTAGCCAGTTGTCTGTCTTCTTTAGAGAAGGTTCTATTCATGTTTCTTGCCCAGTGATATGTGGGATGCAAAAATTCTCAGTCAAATCCTAGGCAATAGATTACAGCTGCACATTAAAAAAAATTATCCATCATGATCAAGTAGGTTTCATCCCAGTGATGCAAGGCTGATTTAACAATTGCAAGTCCATAAATGTTATTCACCATATCAACAGAAGCAAAAACAAAGACCATATGATCCTCTCAATAGATGCAATAAAAGCATTCAATAAAATTCATAATCCTCTTCTAATTAGAACGCTTAAGAATAGAGGCATAGGTGGCACATTTCTTAAACTGAGAAGCCATCTATGACAAATTCAGCTAATATTATACTGAATGGAATAAAACTGAAAGCTTTCCCACCTAGAACTGGAACCAGACGAGGTTGTCCTCTATTGCCGCTACTGTTCAACATAGTGTTGGTTCTTGCCATAGAATCAGACAAGAGAAGGAAATAAAGGGCATCCAAACGGGGGCAGAGAAGGTCAAAATCTTGCTCTTTGTTGACGATATGATCTTACACTTAGAGAACCCCAAAGATTCAACTACAAGACTCCCGGAAATAATAAAAAATATATATAGTAATGTCTCAGGATATAAAATCAATGTCCACAAATCAGT
Organism: Arctocebus calabarensis; assembly: GCA_963573935.1. NCBI lineage: Eukaryota > Metazoa > Chordata > Mammalia > Primates > Lorisidae > Arctocebus > Arctocebus calabarensis. Next base: position 25,036 of record CAUYON010179755.1, read on the forward strand.
AGCCTTTGTGCATGCCAATAACAGCCAAGATGAGAAGCTAATCCAAGATACAATTCCCTTCACAGTACACTCAAAAAAGAAAAAATGAAATACCTAGGAATATACCTGACAAAAAAAAGATAAAGAACCTCTACAAAGAAAATTACAAAGCCCTAAGAAAAGAAATAGAAGATATTAACAAATGGAAGAAGATACCCTGCTCATGGCTGGAGAGAATCAACATTGTGAAAATGTCTGTACTTCCCAAAGCAATCTACTGATTCAATGCAATTCCCATTAAAATACCATCATTATACTTTCATGATTTGGAAAAAATAATTCTTCGTTTTGTATGGAACCAGAAAAAACCCTGTATAACAAGGCAAATCTTAGTAATAAAAACAAAACCAGGGGTATCTCCCTACCAGGCTTTCAGCTATACTACAGGCCATAGTGATGAAAACAGCATGGTATTGCCACAAAAATAAGAGACATTGACATTTGGAACTCAATAGAAAACCATGAGATGAAACTAACATCTTACAGTTAGCTAACATCTTATATCACTTGATCTTTGATAAACCAAACAAGAACATGTGCAGGGGCAAAGAATCCCTATTCAATAAATGGAGTTGGGAGAACTGGATAACCACAGGTAAAAGACCGAAACTGAACCCGCACCTCTTATCATTTGCAAAAATTGGTTCAAGATGGGCTGGGTGCAGTGGCTCACACCTGTAATCCTAGCACTCTGAGAGGCTCAGGTGGGCGGATAGCTTGAGCTCTCGAGTTTAAAACCAGCCTGGGCAAAATCAAGACCCTGTCTCTACTAAAAATAGAAAAACTGAGGCAAGAGGATCGCTTGAGCCCAAGAGTTGGAGGTTGCTGTGAGCTACGATGCCACAGCACTCTACCCAGGGCGACAGCCAGAGATTCTGTGTCAAAAAAAAAAAAAAAAATGATTCGAGATGGACAAAAGACTTAAACCTAAGGCATAAAACAATAAAAATCCTCAAAGAAAGTTTGGGGAAAACATTTGAAGATATTGGCCTGGGGGAAGATTTTATGAAGAAGAGTTCATGGCAATTGGAACAACAAGAAAAATAAGCAAATGGGACTTAATAAAACTGAAAAGCTTCTTCTGTATAGCTACAACCAAAGCAAATAGACAACCTTCAGAATGGGAAAAATATTTGCATGTAATGAATCAGACAAAAGCTCGATAATTAGGATCTACAAAGAACTCAAATTAATAAACTAATACCTTTCTTTCTTTCTTTCTTTCTTCCTTCCTTCCTTTCTTTCTTTCTTTCTCCTTTTTCTTTCTTGAGACAGAGTCTCACTTTGTCGCCCTCAGTAGAGTGCCATGGCATCACAGCTCACAGCAACCTCCAGCTCTTCGGGTTAGGCAATTGTCTTGCCTTAGCCTGTTAGTAGCTGGGACTAAAGGCACTCACCACAACACCTGGCTATTTTTTGTTGCAGTTTGGCCAGGGCCAGGTTCAAACCTGCCACCCTTGGTATATGGGGCTGGTACCCTACTCACTGAGCCACAGGCTCCACCCAAGTAATTTCTTTTTTAAAAGTTTCCATGATTGGCTTGGTGCCCGTAGCACAATGGTTATGGCACCAGTCATATGCACTGAGGTTGCTGAGTTCAAGCCTGGCCTGGGCCAGCTAAACAACAATGACAACTGCAACAACAACAAAAATAGCTGGGCATTATATGGCTGTGGTCCCACCTACTTAATAGCTGTGGTCCCACCTACTTGGGAGGCTGAGGCAAGAGAATTGCTTAAGCCCAAGAGTTTGAGGTTGCTGTGAGCTGTGATTCCATTGCGCTCTACCGAGGGCAACATAATGAGACTTTGTTTCAAAAACAAAAGTTTCCATGATTGCTATATCTGACAGACAAACATTTGATTTACAAAATAGAGCAAAACTTGGCCATAATTGAGACACACTGTTTTTTTGTTTCTTTTGTTTTGTTTTCTTGAGACAGAGTTCAAGCTGTCACCCTGGGTAGAGTGCCATCGTGTCACCACAGCTCACAGCAACCTCAAACTCTTGAGCTCAAGCGATCCTCTTGCCTCAGGTTTTTTTTTGTGTGTGTGTTTTGTTTTTGTTTTTTAGTAGAGATGGGGTCTCATTCTTGCTCAGGCTGGTCTTGAACTTGTGAGCTCCAGCAATCTACCCACCTCGGCCTCCTAGAGTGCAAGGATTACAGGCGTGAGCCACGCTGTTAGTAAAGACAGGCAGTTAACAAGGTGACTGCTAAAGAAAAAGAAACGAAGTATGTCTTTTTAGAAAACAGGAGGTAGAAAGATTTTATTATAACCCATTTTTATTCTATTTAGCTCTTCCTGCTTTGAAATTTATCAAAATCTTAGCATTATATACAAAAATGTAGGGGAACAGTAATCCTAGACTTTGCTTATTTGTCTAATACAGCTATTCATTTTCAAAGTAAACTCATAATTTAGGGGCTATATGGACTTTTCAAGATTTCAGTAACCAGTGATTATGTTGCTGCAAGTTGTCGGTCAAGAGGAATCATCCCTTAAGCTCATCAAAGAAAAATCTGAAAACCAAAAGCAAAACCTATGATTCTGTTTTAGCTGAATATGAGGTTGAATGTGATCAATGGTCACAGGCAACCCTTAGGGGTGGGTGAGCTGCTGGTTTGCTTTACTGGGTTCCCCTAGGAGTTGGGAAAGTGTTGGGTACTGAAGAAGAAAATGGGAGAGACTGGTGCCTTGTCACTATTGTCCTCCCTGTCAACCAGGCTCTGCCCAAGGCCACCCCTGTGTCTGTGCTGGCACCAAACCTTTCTGAAGCTCCCGGTTTGAGGATGCGAGAAGGCTATATCCCTGACTGGTAGGAACTGGTTCTCCGGGCATTCTGGGGTCTGAACAAACCCTCTATCCATGGAATTGGCTTGGAGTAGTGTTTGTTTCTGAATACAGACGATGAATCACTGACGGAAGGGAAGGATGCTGAGGGATGCAAGTAATTGAAGGGCGTCAGGTTGCAGGAGGAAGCTGCTAAAGACTTGCACTCACGTTTCTAACTATATTCTCCCATGTTTTTCCTCTGCACTGTCTTCCTTCCTTCCTTCCTTTCTTTCGACAGAGTCTCACTATTTCATTCTTGGTAGAGCACCTTGGCATCACAGCTCACAGCAACCTTAGACTCTTGGGCTTAAACTATTCTCTTGCCTCAGCCTCCCAAGTAGCTGGGACTACAGGTGCCCACCACAATGCCCAGCTATTTTTTGTTACAGTTGTCATTGTTGTCTAGCAGGCCCGGGGCTGGGTTTGAACCCTCCAGCCTCGGTGTATGTGGCCGGCGCCCTACTTACCGAGCCTCATTTTCGTGCGCCTCATTTAATGTAATCAATCATATTCTTTTGCAGGACTTACTTTTACTCAGTTTTTGGTCTGATGAACATCAAGATAGAAGAAGTAGTAATTAAGAGAGAAGTGTTTAACATATTAAACTAATATGTTAATTATGGATACAAAACTCGGAAATTGGACTGAAACATTTGACTTTTTAATTTCCTTTCCTAAAAGTTAACACACAAAGAGCCTGTATTGATTGCTGGTCAGATGTGGGAAGGCTGATTCTAGCAGGGGCGGTTATTATTGTTTGGTTGTCCTGTTAGTACCCCAATCTTTTTTTTTCCCCTTGGAGAACCTTCTATCATGTGTAATTTGAGGAGGGGGTTGCTGCCTTCCCTGTGGGAAGCTGAGGGTGTAGGGTGAGTGAGTGACAGGCAGTGGGGGTGTTGAGCATACGATTTAGGCTTGGTCAATCAAACCGTCTTGGGGCTTGGAATTTGCAATCAATCAAGCACTGTTATAAAAATGCAAGTTGACAAAAGGTTGTTACACTTCGTGAGTTTTGCTGAGAACTCTCTCACTTCCTGACCCTTAAGAGCAACTTGGTTCTTGTACTTTGTCCAAGCTCATTCCCTCCAGCTTTCCAGGAATCCTCTGGCTCTTCCTATAAATTCTATTTTGCTTAAACAGCCAAGAGTTAATTCATGTTGTTTGCAAAAACAACAACAACAAATCCTAACTGAAGTAAAAATCGCTACTTTAGACTCCCTACAAAAATAAAAAATGAAAAATAATATCCTGGTGACATTTGCCCCACATGTTCTGTGATGGCAACTCTGCAGTGCAATCTGGAGTGGGTAAGGGGATCATTAATTGCTCTTGGTACTATATAGAAATAGTCAACATTTTTAGATCAATTTTATATTTAAAATAAAAATTTAGAGGCTCGGTGCCCGTAGCACAGTGGTCATGGCACCAGCCACATACACTGAAGTTGGTGGGTTTGAACCCAGCCCGGGCCATCTAACCAGCAACTGCAACAAAAAATAGCTGGGCATTGTGACAGGTGCCTGTAGTCCCAGCTGCATGAGAGGCTGAGGCAAGAGAATGGCTTGAGCCCAAGAGTTTGAGGTTGCTGTGAACTGTGGTCCCCCTGCCCAGGGCAACATAGTGAGATTCTGTATCAAAAAATAAATAAATAAATAATAAAATAAAAATTTAGAAACTTAAAAAAAATTAGAAACATTAAAAACAGAAATGGTATCAGTAGCTAAAATGTAACTACTGTAAAAATCTTTTGCAAAATTATTTCTGAATTGGTATCAGCACATACTTACGTCCAATTTATCTTAGTTTTCTATCTAAACTTTCAGATAGAATTTTTTTTCACTTTTCTTCTTTGCCACTTGGACTTTTTCTATTCATAGCCAGTTCTGTATGCAACAGATCTTTATCAATGTTGCAGTCTGTCGATTCAACCAGAGAAATTTCTATATTATCTGTTAAATCCTGACATTTGGTTTGTTCAGTTTGCATGAGGAAAAACATCATAAATATGCTCAGGCTTTTTTTCTTTCTTCTTTTTTTTTTTTTTTTGTAGAGACAGAGTCTTATTTTATTGCCCTCAGTAGAGTGCTGTGTCTTTACAGCTCACAGCAACCTCCAACTCCTGGGCTTAGGCGATTCTCTTGCCTCAGCCCCCCAAGTAGCTGGGACTACAGGTGCCCACCACAATGCCCGGCTATTTTTCTGTTTTGCAGTTCTGCCAGGGCTGGGTTTGAACCCGCCACCTTTGGTATATGGGGCCAGTGCTCTACTCGATGAGCCACAGGTGCCACCCAGGCTTTTTTTTTTTTTGAGACAGAGTCTCACTATGTCACCCTTGGTAGAGTGCTGTGGCGTCACAGCTCACAGCCACCTCCAACCCTTGGGTTTAAGCTATTCTCTTGCCTCAGCCTCCCAAGTAGATGGGACTACAGGTGCCCGCCATGGGTAATATTTTATCTGTAAACTTGAGAGATGGAAATATGTTCCCTTCTCAGAGAAATCCATAATTTTATGAAATTT
>CAUYON010179759.1:0-12943 GCA_963573935.1 Arctocebus calabarensis
AATGACAACTACAACAAAAAAAATAGCCAGGCGTTGTCATGGGGGCCTATAGTCCCGGCTGCGTGGGAGACTGAGACAAGAGAATCGCTTAAACCCAAGAGTTTGAGGTTGCTGTGAGCTGTGACGCTACAGCACTCTACACAGGGCAAGAGCTTGAGACTCTGTCTCAAAACAAATAAACAAAAAACCCACTATCATTTAGTTAATCAAATTCATCAGTACACATTTACCAAAGATTTACTCGGCGTTGGACATAGAGCAAGGCCGTTGGAACACTTGCAGGCATCAGATCTGTGGAGGAATTATGTTCAGGGGTATTTGTATGTGGAACAGGAAACTCTGAAAAGCTGCAGAAGAAACCAAGAATAATGGTCAGCTATGGCGATGGTGTGCCTGGGCAGATGGGAACGTGGGCAAGGGAAGATGGCCACTGTATATGTTTTTGTATATTTACTTATTTTCTGAGCTGTGAATCTATGTGGCCTCTTCCCAAAACTTAAATTAAGCCAAGAGTGAGTCAGACATAAGACCTTCCCTCAAGGGACCTATAGCTAGTTACTTTTATATCAGGCTTTAACTTTAACGACACAGTATGGGTAAAGTGATTGTACTTTCTTCACGCAAGGGCCTATGAGGATAGGCCCAAGTAGGACCATGACTTCACTTTCCCTATAAAGAACCAAGGCCGTCTCAGTACCTGTGGGTCAAGTGGCTAAGGCACCAGCCACATACCCCTGAGCTGGCGGGTTCAAATCCAGCCCAGGCCCACCAAACAACAACAACAGCTGCAACCAAAACATGACCGGGAATTGTGGCGGGTGCCTGTAGTCTCAGCTACTTGGGAGGCAGAGGCAGGAGACACACTTGAGCCCAGGAATTGGAGGTTGCTGTGAGCTGTGATGCCACAGCACTCTACCTAGGGCGACAGCTTGAGGCTCTGTCTCAAAAAAAAAAAAAAAAAAAAAAACTGAGGCCAAGGGTGAGAAAGAAGATGTGACTGTTCCCTGCAGTGAGGGAGGCCACGGCCTGGGCCAGGGCAGAGTTCTCTGACTCCTCATCTGGGGCCCTTAGAGAATAGTGATAATAGATGTTCCTATTATCAGTCACTCAGTGAATGTTTTCCTTTTTTTTTTTTTTTTTTTTTTTTGCAGTTTTGGCTGGGGCCGGGCTTGAACCCGCCACCCACAGCATATGGGGCCGGTGCCCTACTCCTTGAGCCACAGGCGCCGCCCACTCAGTGAATATTTTGAGTCATAATGCCGGTCTCCACCTTCCTGCGGTTCCCATTCCAGTGAGAAAGATAAGGTTGATATTTTAACTAGCCTGTACTTACATGTTGCAGTAATTTCCCACAAAGAGGAATAATCAGGGATACCACACAGCACTTGAAATTGGGTGGTCAGGGAAGGGTCCGGTATAGCAACAATTCGTTGTGCTCCAGAGAACTATAAGAGGAACTGTGAGGCGTGGGCACGATTTTAGGGGAGAAGAGTCATTCCTGGAGGCCAAAGTCTATGAATAAAATGTGGGTTCCCTGTTGGCCCATCAGCTGTAAAGCACGTCATATATGCCCAGTTGGGTACCAGACAATTTGGGATGAAAACAGACAAGGAAGCATGCTCTCCAACCCAGAGAAATTTACATCCTAGTTGAAGGAGTGAAAGTAACCAGAAATAATTGCCATGTGCTTTAGGGAGCCTGGGATAGGAGAAGAAAGAAGGGCAGCGGGACTGGGTGTGGGTAACAGGTGGCAAGATGGAGAAGGCCCAGTGGGGCTGGAATCAAGGCAGGTGGATCCGGCTCATGGAGAGACAGACCATGGTCCTGGGGTCAGCTTGGCTTTGACTCTCAGTCCCGCCTTGTACCAGGTGGGGGACCTTGGGCAGGTTATTTCTTCTCTCTGATCCTTAGTTTCCTAATCTAGAAATTAAGTCTTATATTTTCCGCCCTTAGTGGCTGCAAATATTAAATGAAGTTTGGAAAATGAAACACCTGTGGGACACAGCCATTGAGGACACAGGGGTGTCTTATCTCCCAGGGACAGAGCCGAGTGAATCTCCAGTGTTGGCTTCGCCACCAGCTCGGCCTCCTGGCTAATAACCATCTTTGGGGCTACTGACAGCCCCCTAAATAACAGTCCTAACTAAAGCCTAAGTGGGTTTGGTGGAGACCACACACAACCACTAAGGAAACCATCTGGGTTTGTAAAAGAAAATCAATCTCTCCTTCCTCCCTTCTCTTTTCTTCTCAGCAGTGACCCAGGGCAGACCTCATTCAGTCTGCTCAGCTTCCAAAGAACGGTAAGCAGAGTCTCTCTCTCACAGATTAATCAACTCTAAGACAATTTGCTTCGGCTCGTACCTATGAAAATAGTTAAAACTGGGATGGCACCCATAGCTCAGTGGGTTAGGGCACTGGCCACATACAACGAGGCTGGCAGGTTCAACCCAGCCTGGGCCAGCTGAAACAACAATGACAACTGCAACAAAAATAATAACTGGGTGTTATGGCAGGCGCCTATAGTCCCAGCTACTTTGGAAGCGGAGGCAAGAAAATTGCTTAAGCCCAGGAGTCTGAGGTTGCTATGAGCTGTGATGCCACCACTGCCTTCTACCTAAGGCGACATAGTGAGACTCTGTCTCAAAAAAAAAAAAAAAAAAAAGAATGGGGGGCCACCTGTGGCTCAGTGCGTAGGGCACTGGCCCCATATACCCAGGGTGGCAGGTTCAAACCCAGCCCTGGCCAAACTGCAACCAAAAAAATAGCTGGGCATTGTGGGGGACACCTGTAGTCCCAGCTGCTTGGGAAGCTGAGGCAAGAGAATCGCCTAAGCCCAGGAACTGGAGGTTGCTGTGAGCTGTGACAGCACCGCACTCTACAGAGGGCGACAAAGTGAGACTCTGTCTCTAAATCAGTCCTTGCTGTGCGTCTTGCTGATTTTTTCACCATCAAGATGTTGGTCTCTTTTCTAGAGCTTCTCACATTATCTATTGTCCAACTGTAACATATAATAGACACTAAGATATAAAGAGGCCAAGCAATATCTCACCCTCCAGGAGCTCACACTGTCATGGGACATGGGCATACAAGTGACTGAATTGTAAGTTTTAGAACTGCAACCACACAGGCCAGGCGCGGTGGCTCAGGCCTGTAATGCCAGCACTCGGGAGGCCGAGGCAGGTGGATTGCCTGAGCTCACAGGTTTGAGACCAGCCTGAGCCAGAGCAAGATGCTGTCTCTAAAAAAATAGCTGGGCGTTGTGGCGGGCACCTGTAGTCTCAGCTACTTGGGAGGCTGAGACAAGAGAATCCCTTGGGCCCAAGATGTTGAGGTTGCTGTGAGCTATGACACATGGCACTCTACCAAGGGGTGACAAAGTGAGACTCTGTCTCCCCACCCCCCCCCAAAAAAGAAGAACAACCATAGGTGCAGAGATAGGGATGCTTGAGGCAGTCTAGTTTGCTAACACTGGGATTACTGAGGCAGGTGTAGAAAGGTGAGAGAGAGTATGAGGTCAGCAGGGGTCAGATTACAAGGAGCACTCCATATCTAACTAAGGAGGTTAGATTTTATCCTGGAGGCTCAGGCCACGCTTGTAGATTTGAGGGCAGGATCAGATTTACCTGTTAGAAAGGTCACATGAGGCTCACCGCCTGTGACTCAATGGGCTAAGGCGCCAGCCACATACACCTGAGCTGGCGGGTTCAAATCCAGCCCAGGCCCGCCAAACAACAATGATGGCTGCAACCAAAAAATGGCCGGGCGTTGTGGCAGGCGCCTGTGGTCCCAGCTACTTGGGAGGTGGAGGCAAGAGACTCACTTGAGCCCAGGAATTGTAGGTTGCTGTGAGCTGTAATGCCATGACACTCTATCAGGGTGACAGCTTGAGGCTCTGTCTCCAAAAAAAAAAAAAAAGAAAGAAAGGTCACATGAGTCTAATCAGCAAGGCCAGCAGCTGGGAAACCAGCCAAGTCGTTCTTACAACAGTCGGGGGAGAGGGGATGAGGTCTGGAGCCAGGAGAAAAAGGAGGAGCCCCCCAAAAAGATTGAGGAGATAGGAGGAAACTCAGGAGAGAGAGTGTTATGGAAACCTCGGGAGGAGAAAATGTCCAGGAGACACTAGAAAACGAGATTGTCAAATGCTGCAGACCAGAGGCAGCTCTCAGCCAGGAAGCTGCCATGAGACTCAGCCACCAGGAGGTCTCTGACAGCTCCAGGGCATCATGGGCAGAAGCCGAACTGTACGTGTTAAAGAGAAAATAGAAACGGGAAGTAAAGGAGGAAGGAGAAGAGAAAGAAAGCCTCAGTTTCCTCATTTGACAATGAGGACAGTAATAATGTTATGAGACTGTGGATTCAAAAGCTACCAGATGGGCTCAGCGCCCGCAGCACAGTGGTTATGGCACCAGCCACATACCCCAGGCTGGAGGGTTTGAACCCAGCCCAGGCCAGCTAAACAACTGCATCCAAAAAATAGCCAGGCCTTGTGGCCGGCGCCTGTAGTCCTGGTTGGGTAGGGGTGGGATGGGCTGCGGCAAGAGAATTGCCTAAGCCCAAGAGCTGGAGGTTGCTGTGAGCTGTGACGCCACAGCACTCTACTGAGGGCAACAAACTGAGACTCTGTCTCTAAAAAAAAAACCCCAAAACAAAAAAACAATTAAGTTAGTATGACATAGGATTATATCTGTCTGTCTATGTCAGGTTTGGGGGATATTGGTTAGTTTTTATCTTAAGGGAATTCACTTGTAAGGTTTCGATCAGTTTCACTTTTTTATATTAATTTATTTTATTATTTTGAGACAGAACCTCAAGCTGTCACCCTGGGTAGAGTGCTGTGGCATCACAGCTCACAGCAACCTCCAACTCCTGGGCTCAAGCGAGTCTCTTGTCTCCACCTCCCAAGTAGCTCGGACTACAGGCACCTGCCACAATGCCCAGCTATTTTTTGGTTGCAGCCGTCATTGTTGCTTGGCAAGTCCAGGCTGGATTCGAACCCGCCAGCTCAGGTGTATGTGGCTGGCACCTTCGCTGCTTGAGCCACAGGCACCGAGCCTTTTATATTAATTTAGTATGACAACTTAGGCTTTCTTGACTTAAACCAGTTTAAAATTGCCAAAATAGCCTAGCTATTTGTCATTTACTCTGTTTAAGTCTAGATAACTGTCTAATTTAACATTTTTTTTCTAATTTGCAGAAGAGCCCAATCCTTTGGGAAATGGGCCACTGACTGTTTTTGACTGTTTCTTCACTGAGAAGGGGCAGTGTGACTAGTGGGCTCCGCCTCAGCGCTCTGTCAGGGTGGGAGTGGATATTTATCCAGAGGGCCATAGAAATGGGGCGTAGTTGTTTGTAAGTGTGGTCATTTTTATGCAGGTGGATGTCTGGTTGTTCTTGTGAATGTTGAGACACATTAAGTGGTGACCCGCCTCTGTAAGCGGAGAGCCTTCACTTTTATTCAGGTGCTAGAGTGCCCATCTGGCTGCCTGGGTGTATTTTCTGTAGCGTCCAGCCAATGGGTCTCAGGTGTCAGTTGCAGAGGTCTGCTGTTTAGGTTGTATTGTAACTAATTGGTTGTCTTATGGGTACCCGCCTATGACTAAGAAAAAGATGAAGTTTTATTGTAACACAATCTGGCCTTTGTACACACAATCTGAAAGGTGAAAAATCACAATCTTAAAGGTGAAAAGAATTGCCGTTAAAATAGATCCTCGGGGCTCAGCGCCTGTGACTCAATGGGCTAAGGCGCCAGCCACATACACCTGAGCTGGCAGGTCCGAATCCAACCCGGGCCCACCAAATAACAATGACGGCTGCAACCAAAAAATGGCAGGGCGTTGTGGCAGGTGCCTGTAGTCCCAGCTATTTGGGAGGCGGAGGCAGGAGACTCGCTTGAGCCCAGGAGTTGGAGGTGGTTGTGAGCTGTGATGCCACAGCACTCTATCGAGGGTGACAGCTTGAGGCTCTTTCTCAAAAAAAAAAAAAAAAAAGATCCTTGGGGCTCAGCGCCTATAGCTCAAGCGGCTAAGGTGCCAGACACATACACCTGAGCTGGCAAGTTTAAATCCAGCCTCGGACTGCCAAACAACAATGATGGCTGCAACCAAAAAATAGCTGGGCATTGTGGCAGGTGCCTGTAGTCCCAGCTACTTGGGAGGTGGAGACAAGAGACTCGCTTGAGCCCAGGAGTTGGAGGTTGCTGTGAGCTGTGATGCTACAGCACTCTACCCAGGGTGACAGCTTGAGGCTCTGTCTCAAAAAAAAAAAAAAAAATCCTTGGGTGGCGCCTGTGGCTCAAAGGAGTAGGGCACTGGCCCCATATGTTGGAGGTGGCAGGTTCAAGCCCAGCCTCAGCCAAAAACCGCACCCCCCCCAAAAAAAAAAATCCTTGAATTTTTATAGTGTTCAACAACTAGTGCTCTCTTGTCAAAGAATAAGCAAATGGGATAAGGTCTCCTATGCTCAAACTTTTATTTCTTTCTCTCGCTCTTTTTTTTTTTTTTTTGAGATAGAGTCTCAAGCTGTCACCCTGGGTAGAGTGCTGTGACATCACAACTCACAGCAACCTCCAACACAGGCTCAAGCGATCTTCTTGCCTCAGTTTTTCCATTTTGTAGTAGAGACAGGGTCTTGCTCAGGCTCAGACTGGTCTTGAACTCCTGAGCTCAAGCAATCCACCCCCCCCTCCCCCCGCCTCGGCCTACTAGAGTGTTATGATTACAGGCGTGAGCCACAGCACCCAGCCAAACTTTTATTTCTGTTTATGTACACACCTTATATTTACCTCTATTTAATGTGTATACACCTGAAGAAAAGCCTGTTAGGATGAATCCTGTCTGATTAGGCCACTTACAGATACTACTCTTTAACCAAAAATGTTAAATAACTTTTAATAGTTAATAGTTAAGAGTTAAATAACATTTAACATTTAATAGTTAAAATGTTAATTAACATCTTCTTTTAGTTAAAGAGTTTCTACAGTAACACTGTTCAACCTGTGTATGTTTTTTGGGCTCTGAGAGAAAATGGCCCTTGAATGGTTCCTTAAATTGTACTATTTAACAACTGAAATTGCTTTGTCAGCAATCAGCAAAATGACACGAAATTCCATATATACAGCTTTTCATGTCTTTACACAGTACAGATACAAAAAAGAAAATAATCTTCTAACGCTCCAGAAAAACAAACAAAAAAACCCCATAAAGAGTCGTTGAACGTTAAAAAGAAAAAAAGAAGATGGCTCGGCGTCTATGGCTCAAGTGGTTAAGGCGCCAGTTACATACACCTGAGCTGGCGGGTTCGAATCCAGCCCGGGCCCGCCAAACAACAACGACGGCAGCAACAAAAAATGGCCAGGCATTGTGGCAGGCACCTGTAGTCCCAGCTACTTGGGAGGCGGAGGCAGGAGACTCGCTTGAGCCCAGGAATTGGAGGTTGCTGTGAGCTGTGATGCCACAGTACTCTACCCAGGGTGACAGCTTGAGGCTCTGTCTCAAATAAATAAATAAATAAGATATAGAAAAATGGCCACACTAGAATAAGTAGATACATCAAAAAGTCAGAAGGAGGCTCGGCGCCTGTGGCTCAATGGGCTAAGGCGCCAGCCATGTACACCTGAGTTGGTGGGTTCGAATCCAGCCCCAGGCCCACCAAACAACAATGACGGCTGCAACCAAAAAAAAATGGCCAGGTGTTGTGGCGGGCACGTGTAATCCCAGCTACTTGGGAGGCGGAGGCAGAAGACTCGCTCGAGCCCAGGAATTGGAGGTTGCTATGAGCTGTGATGCCACAGCGCTCTATCCAGGGTGACAGCTTGAGGCTCTGTCTCAAAAAAAAAAAAAAAAAGTCAGAAGGATAATTAAAGATGAGAATCTAATTATGGGGTGCTGCCTGTGGCTCAAAGGAGTAGGAAAAGAGTAGGACGCAGGCCCCATATATCAGAGGTGGTGGGCTCAAACCCGGCCCCAACCCAAGGAGGGGAAAAAAAAAACAAACCCTGAGAATCTACTTACAGAGCATATAGTTATTATTATTTTTTTTTTTGTAGAGACAGAGTTTCATTTTATCACCCTCGGTAGAGGGCCATGGCGTCACACAGCTCATAACAACCTCCAACTCCTGGGCCCAGGTGACTCCCCTGCCTCAGCCTCCCAAGCAGCTGGGACTACAGGCCCCCTCCAGAATGCCTGGCTATTTTTTTGTTGTTGCAGTTTGGCTGAGGTCAGGGTTTGAACCCACCACACTCTATACTTGGGGCTGTCGTCCTACCCACTGAGCCACAGGCACTGCCCCAAGTTATTTATTGATTTTTTTTTTTTTTGACAGAGCCTCAGGCTGTTACCCTGGATAGAGTGCTGTGACATCACAGCTCACAGCAACCTCCAATTCCTGGGCTCAAGCAAGTCTCCTGCCTCCGCCTCCCAAGTAGCTGGGACCACAAGCGCCCACCACAACACCTGGCCATTTTTTGGTTGCAGCTGTCATTGCTGTTTGGTGGGCCCAGGCTGGATTCGAACCCGCCAGCTCAGGTGTACGTGGCTGGCGCCAGTTGAGCCACAGGCATTGAGCCTGCCTGGCTATTTTTAGAGATGAGGTCTTGCACTGGTTCAGGGTGGTCTCCATCTTATGAGCTCAAGCAATTGCCCGCCCGCCTCAGCTTCCCAAGTGCTGGGATTACAGGTGTGAGACACCACGTCTGGTGGAACATATAGGTTTATTTATTTATTTTTATTATTTTTTGTTTTTTTGCAGTTTTTGGCCAGGGCTGTGTTTGAAACCGCCACCTCTGGCATATGGGGCCTGCGCCCTACTCCTTTGAGCCACAGGTGCCACCCAATATAGGTTTATTTTTATTTTATTCAATTTTTTTTAGAGACAGAGCCTCAAGCTGTCATCCTAGGTAGAGTGCTGTGGCATCACAGCTCACAGCAACCTCCAACTCCTAAACTTAAGCGATTCTCTTGCCTTAGCCTCCCAAATAGCTGGGACTACAGGCAACTGCCATAATGCCCAGCTATTTTTTTGTTGTAGTTGTCATTGCTGTTTGCCAGGCCCCGGGCTGGGTTTGAACTAGTATGTGTATGTGGTATGTGCTGTATGTGGCTAGTGCCTTAGTTGCTTGAGCTATGAGCCTTATTTCTTTGTTTTTACCTCCAAAATTTCATAAGTAATTTTTGTAGAAAAAGTCAAAGTTATACATAAGCAAGAAAGAACAATTTAAAGTGATCAATCTTACCACCTAAAGATAACCAGTATCAATATTTTAATGTTTTTAGCCGGGCGTTGTGGTGGGCGCCTGTAGTCCCAGCTACTCGGGCGGCTGAGGCAAGAGAATCACCTAAGCCCAGGAGTTGGAGGTTGCTGTGAGCTGTGACGCCACAGCAATGTACCCAGGGCAATAAAGTGAGACTCTTCTCTAAAAAAAAAAAAAAAAAATTTTTAATGTTCTTTTGGATTCATATGTATGTAAATATAAATAATATTATACAGATTGCATCTTTTTTTCAGTCAACAGAATATTTCAAGAATATTTTCTTGCCTCAGTTTGGTCTACATGCTGTGATGGCTGCTCTATAGTATAGACTAAATGAAAGTATTAGGACTTGGTGCCTGTAGCTCAAGCGGCTAGGGTGCCAGCCACATACACTGGAGCTGGCTGGTTTGAGTCCAGCCTGGGCCCACCAAACAACAATGATGACAACTACAGCCAAAAAAAAAAAAAAAAAAGCCGGGCATTGTGGTGGGCGCCTGTAGTTCTTAGGAGAGTGAGGCAAGAGAATCGCTTAAGCCCAAGAGTTTGAGGTTGCTGTGAGCTGTGACAACACAGCACTCTACCCAGGGCAACATAGTAAGACTCTCTCTCAAAAAAAAAAGAAAAACCTTTTCTTGTGTGCTACCTTCTACTTTATAAAAGATCTATTGCATAAAAGCTTTGACGTCTACTGTTGTGCCCAATTAGCAGGGTCTAACATATCGGAAACATCAGTAAATACTTTTTTTTTTTTTTTGTAGAGACAGAGTCTCACTTTATTGCCCTGGGTAGAGTGCCATGGCGTCACAGCTCACAGCAACCTCCAACTCCTGGGCTTAGGTGATTCTCTTGCCTCAGTCTCTCTAGTAGCTGGGATTACAGGCACCTGCCACAAGGCCTGGCTATTTTTTGGTTGTAGTTGTCATTGTTGTTTGACAGGCCCATGCTGGATTCAAACCCACCAGCTCTGGTGTATGTGGGCTTGAGCTACAGGCTCAAGCCATTTTTAGTTGGTTGGGGCTAGGTTCGAACCCACCACCCTCCCTGTGCTCACTGAGCCACAAGCGCCGCCCCTCTCAACCATTCTGTCACTAAGCAGTGTGAGCAGCATTAGTCCCACCAAGGAGAGGTGGAAACTGAGGCTGAAATAGGGTCAGATAGTCCGTCAGTGGAAGAGCTTGACCTCGAACCCAAACCCATGCTTCCCAACTGTGACAATGTCCTTCCCAGCCCACCTTCCTTTCAGCAGTTTGGGTACTGGTGGTACAGAACCGCCAAGGTGTTGGTAAATGTTGGACATTCCGCTCTGGAGTCTGGGGGAGAGCTCTGATTTGTGGAACCGGGAGCTTTTCTCCGTGTGAGTACTCCTACCACGGCCAATCTAACACCTGGTGTGATGTCACTGAGGTCAGAAATGTGCGCGACCAGCTCGCAGGCCTCAGTGGGCTCCAAGACGTCCCTGGGTGAAGCCTTTATTCCTGCAGGCCGGGGCCATTTTCAGTTTTCCTGGTGCAGCGCCTTAGCCAGCACTGCTTGGTGTTCAGGCTTGCTGTGAATGTCTAACCTGGGCTTGTTGTCTGACCTTGGTCCCTGGACCTGGGACAGTCTTCGGAGACAATTCGGCACCTTGACCATTTCACTTTCCTTCCCCTCGACGTGTGTCCTGTCATGGCCTGGGGCAAAGTCATGGGCCTAATGAGAGAAGAGAGGCACCGGGGGCCTCAGAATTTCAGCTTTCTAGTCTTACAGACCAAACTGAGCCTCTTCCCTTTGTCCCAGGGCTCAGCACCCTACTGCTTCCCAAGGCACCCGGGCAGCTGCTTCCAGGGCGTCTGCAGGGGGATGGAGGCAGCACTTGGGAGCTGGGTGTGACCCTCAGGTCTGCATTAAAGTTGCATTGGTACAAATTTGCATTTCTTCAGACCTAAATTGACACAAAATGCAGAAGCCATTTGGAAACTGGGAAACCTGGCTGCTGGTTATTCTGCCCAGGGCTGCCTTTTCATCTCCTAAGCCTCTTGTGGGGATTTTCTTTACTTACTGTGGGTCTGTGCTGATAAAGGGATTCGTGTTCTAGTTTTATTGTTTTGTTTTGTTTGTTTTTTTAATTTATTTTTATTTATTTATTTTGCAGGTTTTGGCTGGGGCTGGGTTTGAACCCACCACCTCTGGCATATGGGGCCCGCGCCCTACTCCTTTGAGCCACAGGAGCCACCCTAGAGATTCGTTTTCTAGAGGGTGGTACGTGCTGACCTTGAAACAACCAGAGAGTGAGGAGGAAAGTGGAGAAAAGACAGACTTTGGCCCCATCTGCTGGAAACTTTCGTTTCTGCACGTGGTGGATACATTTGAAACAACTGATAAAAATTTTATATTCCATTCTTTGGTTGATTTTAAAATCTCTTATAAGAATATTGAAAACAGGGCAGCACCTGTGGCTCAAGGAGATAAAAATTTTATATTCCATTCTTTGGTTGATTTTGAAAATCTCTTATAAGAATATTGAAAACAGGGCAGCACCTGTGGCTCAAGGAGTAGGGCGCTGGCCCCATATACTGGAGGTGGCAAGTTCAAACCTGGCCCCAGCCAAAAACTGCAACGACAAAAAGAATATTGAAAACAGGCTCGGCGCCTGTGGCTCAACAGGCTAAGGCGCCAGCCACGTACACCTGAGCTGGCGGGTTCGAATCCAGCCTGGGCCCGCCCAACAACAATGACGGTTGTAACCCAAAACAGCCAGGTGTTGTGGCGGGCGCCTGTAGTCCCAGTACTTGGGAGGCAGAGGCAGGAGACTCGCTTGAGCCCAGGAATTGAAGGTTGCTGTGAGCTGTGATGCCACGGCACTCTATCCAGGGTGACAGTTTGAGGCTCTGTCACAAAAAAAAAAAAAAAAAAAAAAAAGAATATTGAAAACATAAATGTAATGAATTGTAAGTTAAATATGAGCTTCTCCCCTGCTAAAACATTTACTGATTCTGCTTTTTTTTTTTTTTTTTGAGACAGAGCCTCAAGCTGTCACCCTGGGTAGAGTGCTGTGGCAACACAAGAGCTGTGGCAGTCCCCTGGCCTGAAAATCGGGCCCAGAGAAAAGATCTATGTGCAGAGCCCACTCAGCCTCTGTCTGAGGAGGGAGGCAAGGGACTTGGGGAGCAGGCAGGTCCTTACAGCAACTTCTAAAGTCACGTGACTGCAAGAAAAAATGGAAACAGAATGTCAGTTGCACTCACCAACAAGTTTAGCAGTAGTTTTTTTTTTTGTGTGGAGACAGAGTCTCACTCTATCACCCTCTGTAGAGTGCTATGGAGTCACAGCTCACAGCAACCTCCAGCTCTTGGGCGTAAGCAATTCTCCTGCCTCAGCCTCCCTAGTAGCTGGGACTACAGGCGCCCACCACAGTGCTCGGCTAATTTTTTTTTTTTTTTTTTTTTTTTTACCAAAAGTAAAAAAATTTATTTTACAGAGTGGTTGGTTTTTATAATACATCAAAAACTGTAATGTTATACTTCCCTGTTCTTACTGATTATCTATACCAGTGGTTGAAGTTTCTTCCAAATAATTTAGTTTACATTTAAAGTGGCAATACAGATTTTACTTAATGGACTTAAGTTATAATTAGAAACCAGTTTTATATACAGAAATTGCATAAATATAGAACTTTTATTCCTATTTCATCCTTAGGCTATGCAAAAAACTGAC